>RQTK01001071.1:14744-92441 GCA_003991915.1 Elysia chlorotica
CTCTCTCTCTCTCTCTCTCTCTTTTTTTTTTTCCCCTCTCCTGCTCCACCGAATATTAAACAATCTCAACTGTTACCTGGTCAAAATCCTTGTTGAACAAAATTATGAAGGCAATGGGAAAGTCCAGTTCCTCTCGGGATACTTTTGGGTACCGATCAAAGCCATAGATTTTCCTGAAGCTGGGACAGTCGGAGCTGTCGGAAACATACTTTAGCGCAGGGGTTCGTGTTACCAGTTGAGAAAACATGGAGTTTTTCACTGACTTGCTTAGAGCTGCGACACAATCGACACGGCTTAGCTCGGGGAACCCCACCCATTTTTTATGGTAGGCCAATTTGGCGACGTCAGAGTTTATTGAGAAATCGTTTGGCCTGTCCGGTGTGGACACGGTTGAAGCGATTCTGGATCCAGAGTTGTGACTCAAAGACTTCAGGGATAGATTGTAATCTGCCCACCGCCACCGAGCAGCTGCCCATATCACATACGTCACAAGCACAACTGTGATGTATGGGATTAATTGACGAAAACATCCTAAAAGTAAAAGTGGAAGAAAAACAAAGCCGAGAGTCACTCGTTTAGTCGTTATGATTGGGGATAAAAAGACAATTTGTTGCCTTCTCCGCATTCATGGCAGTGAGCCATAATGAAATTGTAGAGACAAATGAGGCTTGTGTTATGGCATTATTTTATTTAATTCTATTTAATTTTTTACGAAAGTTATTTGAAACACAAACATCTCCAAAGAAAGCATATAGAAACTTGAACTTATCTGCAGTTGGCCTTTTTTTAAAGACAACTTCAGTTATACTGGGTGATTCTAGGCCTAAGACTTACTTTTTCTGAAAAATCGCATCCCTGAATATGGTGCTTTGCCATCTCAGAATCATAGGCAGCTTTCAAGTTCGTCACCACATCTGCTGCGGATTAGAAATGTGCATCTTTGTTGTTTGTTATTTTTTTGCGTTAAGTATTTACCCTATAATTATGTGGTCCTCTTTTTTTCACATCAAGTTTTCTAAACCTTTATACAGTTGAATCCTGAAACTATAACTTTATGATTTAAAATGGCATGATGCTGTATCATAATTATACATTAATAGCAAGTACCGGTATTGTACAGAGACGTGTTGTTGTATTTTTTGTTTTTTGTTTTGTTTTGTTTTTTGTCTGTTTTTTTTTTAAATCAATAATGTATATCTTTAACATTAAAAATTTGAGACTGTATTATGTATATATCTGTCTAACATTTTGGTTATTGGACACAATTTAAAGAATAAATGTTGAACTTAGGACGAATTTATACCGGTAATAATAATAATCATTGAAATTAAACTATATCGAGCGACAGTTTTTCAGACAAGGTTTGTAATTGTAGAGTCGCGGCTTGTTTTATTTCTTAGACATTACATGTTTTCCCCCAAGAATGCCATACTTAGATCTATATTGCCAAGCAGCAGCAGCAGCAGTAGTAGTAGTAGTAGTAGTAGTAGTAGTAGTAGTAGTAGTAGTAGTAGTAGTAGTAGTAGTAGTAGTAGTAGTAGTAGTAGTAGTAGTAGTAGTAGTAGTAGTAGTAGTAGTAGTAGTAGTAGTAGTAGTAGTAGTAGTAGTAGTAGTAGTAGTAGTAGTAGTAGTAGTAGTAGTAGTAGTAGTAGTAGTAGTAGTAGTAGTAGTAGTAGTAGTACAAACCCAAATTAACGTGAAGTCCTAAGATAACCACTCTCAGACTATGTAAATCAACTAGACCAACAACACCTGACGGCAACGGACAAGCATACACTGTTGTGCTGCCTGGACTGTTCAGACTGGCAGATGTTTGTGAACTTTTGTATCAATATTAACGAACTTGCTGGGACAAGGAATAGCTACAAAAACTTTTGTGAACAGAATTTTATGACTATAATCAATTTTCCTAGCGACTTTTAAGTCTTTTTAAAGAGAAAATAAAAGCAATATGACAATAATAATGACAGTGAGAAGATGAAAGAAACATAAAAAAGGTTTAAGCAGCGATATCAGTATAGGAAAAAATAGAGGAAGAATTTCAGAGTCTATACTTGAAAAAGATGTGGTATTGGTGGCAGATAACACAGGCTGTGGTAAAGAAAAAGATGAAAGTGCAAGTCACAGTGTGAATGATACGCGAATAAATTAAATCAATTTCACTGCCGGTTTGGTAAATTTAAATTTGAACATGGGGTTTTAGAAAGATATCTTCTCTCCCAGACTAGAGGGCGTGGGATTGAAATAAATCTACAACAACAAAAAACAAAAAGCAAAACAAAAAAGTTGAGGCAGAGTTCAAAACATCAAAAACAGGAAAGACGCTGTAGACTCAAATAAGCTTTCTGGAATGATACTAAAAGAGTGTTGCGAGCAGCTCGCTCAAAGTTTTAGCTGTACTTTTGTTTTGTTTTGTTTTTGTTGTAACGTCTTTATCAAACATCAAACCATTCCTGAAATTTGGAAAACATTCGAAATTACCCCGCTAACTAAGGGAAAAAAATAGTAAAGGGTCAGACTTTTCACGTGGTCAGACTTTTCACGTGTAACTATAACATCTATTTTTTATGTTTTGAAAGAATTATCCTAAGATATCATTCTACTCTCCGTCTATAGACCCTATTCAGTTCACACACAAGCGAAAAAGTGCAAAGGATTCTAAAAAAAAAAAAAAACATTACGAAACACCTTGAAGCGACTAAAACATTATACATCTTTTCATAGATTTTATATCCGCATTATATCCCAAGATATCAGTGAAAATTTTTATAACTTTGAAGATTTTAACAAATGCAATGTTTTGTGGATTTTTTATTTCCTCACAAAGATATCAAAATTTTTTAACATCATTAATGTAACATGCCCAGAAAAGATGGTAACTGACTCACGGACGCACATCTTGGTTGCGTTTTATTTATCCAGTTATATATTTAATGTACACCAATGTTTACCGGGCCACCGAAGAAAACACTGGTCTTATTAAATTCGCCGATAATACAACCTTGCAAAGTATTTAAGGAACCTCAAAGGCGGCTATGAATCTGAGGTAAAACAAAAACGTGAATAAAACACACAAAATTTAGAGTAAAGAAAGATAGAGTGATTCTTCTTTCTGGTGAAGACAGGACTGTTACAATTGTCGATATCTACAAAGCCCTGACAATAGATTCCAAGTTAAACCGAAATATATATGACTTTGGTTAAACTGGCATGTTACTATTGAATTAGTAAAAGTTAACTCAAAGGATGTTCTTTTTAAGCACACTAAATTCAGTAAATGATATTGAAGCTATTATGAATTTATTCTAAAATGCAACCAATACTGTGCTGACGTGCTGTAAAAACAAACTCACTCACTCTGCTGTTGAAAAAGATAGGACTAGAAAAATGAGAGTAGATAGCTTGGTCAAAAGGCGGGTAAAATAATTAAACCTGACCTACTATCTTTCGTTGTTCTTTATAAAGTCCACATATGAAAAATGTTAATACAGCATATATCCCAGGACATCAACCGTCCACTGAACCAGGAGTTAAAGTTTTCTAAGCATAGGGGTCTCGTGATTCAACTGAGAGCTAGAACCGACCGTAATTGTAACTCATTTCTAACTACCATATTGCTCACGGCATCTGAGGACAGAGGAATTCACCTTTGAACAAGTGTGTGTATGCGAGAGTGTAGCTGTGAGTGTGACTGATCTTTTCACGTCAAAGGTTTAAGTTTGAGTTCAGTGCCCAGAGTTCGACGTATGTACTATTGAGACTTACTTGTGGACGGATCCCAAGACTAACATCTGATAATTGTACGTGCTGCCTCACACAGACGGTGTGGGGATACTATGACTATTCTTTCAGCCAGTCACAGTATACAGAAATCAACCCAACTAGAAGGGGACGAAATCAGGCAAAATTTTGACCGATCGTGGATTCATTTTCTAGTGATTTTTTTAAACAAAATCATGAGTGAATGATACATAGAGAGCATTTTAGTGCCAATTGTTCAATGAGCTGGCGGAGGCAGCTGGGCGAGACATTCAGCCGTAGCGGCTGACATTAATTGAATTTTAACAAGCCAGTTTTCCCCATCAAATGAAAGGCAGGAAAACATTTTGCAACAATTAATAATCTAATAAGAACAACACAACACCAATTATTTACATCTAATATCCTCTACTCACAACAATAAATGACTAATAGCCTCTATAAAGAACAATAAAAAGATTAATTTACGTTACGTTTTATTCGTCGGTTGTTGGGTTGTTTTTTTATGAAGGGCCACAGAGAATGTTTTGATAAAGATCAATTATGAACTGTTGTGAGTCGGTTAGGCACCACTGTAGTGTAATACTAATAGTAAAAGCAATGCAATCGCCACGGCTCAATATCATACAAAACGATTCTTAATGCTGAACACCCGGATGAAAGCACAGAACTTGTACATTCATGTGTTGGATTAAAGACTGAGTTGCATTGACGTTGTTTTGTCTGGATTTGGTGGAGTTCTTTTTAACTTACGCTTTGTAATTGTAGTTCATCCTTCCGCACAGCTGATTTCACTCAGTGAAGAAAATTTTACCTGGGTTAATTTGTTGAATATTTATGCATGTATTATCAAAACTTGTTAAATAATATTATGCACGTATTATCAAATTTGGAAACACAACTTCCACCCCGTCTTGCATTAGATCTCGTAAGTATTGCTCAATATTAAGAGTCTTTGAACTGGGTAAGCTAGCAGAAATATTTAATCTAAAATAATGTACCGGTACAGTAGCCTACAACAGAGTCGTGTGGGACTGGGACTCGGAGATCAGATCGTCTGTTCTCCTGCCTCTCCCTCACACACTACATGGTGCGGCACCAGCTGCCACAGTACATGTACCAAGCATCCCGCGTTCAACTAGAGCTCCCTCTGCCCTCATCTCCCCCAAGCAGCCTTGCCCCCAAGCCATGGCGAGCTCCGCGTATCGAACGGCTGTAGCCATAGCAACATGACCATTTGGTCTGGCACTCGCAACACGATCACTGAATCGATCGTCATATAGCCACAGCACTTTTTTTTTTTTTTGCTGTCTCTCTCTCACGCTCTAACTTTCTTACGAACACACTCTCTCCCAACTGCTCGACTGTCTGTCTGTTTCTCTCTCTGGGGGCGAACTGGCTCAAGTGGTAGAACGTTGATCTCCAAGTTCTAATCCCACAATCGGAAGATTTGTTTGTCCAATTTCGACCCCTGTAATTGGTTGGGTCGGTACATATATCAGTATAATGTGACCGGCTGAGACTGAAGTCATGGTATCCCCGCCCTGTCTCGTGAGTAGCACTAGCACTAGCAGTACATAAAATCGTCAATAATCATTATTTTTTTTTCTTCTTGTCTTCATTAAATTTTGATAAAATGGGCTCTTGCTGGATTAAGTTTAATGTAACGTACTTTTTTTTTTTTTTCTTTCAATATGAATGCTACTACAAATTGCTATACATATAGATGTCATTTGCAATTTTTGTGCTGTTTTTGTTTGTTTGCTGTTTTGTTTGCTGTTGTTGTTGTTTTCTGTTGTTGTTTTTTTTGTTTGTTTTTTTTTGTATGTTTTTTGCTTTTTGTTTTTTGTTTTTTTAGCTAAATCTAACAATGTATTTATTTATAACCATTAATTTCGAATTCCAATTTATTTTGTTTATGTATATTGTTTTTTTTTTTTTATCTATCTAGAATGGTGTTCTGTCCATTTCTTGATCATTATTATTAACTTTATAAGAAGTACTGTTATTGATAATTTTGTTGCTATTATTATCGATCATCCTATATACAACAGTCGCTTGTATCTACCTTTATATCATGTCACTGTTAAAAATCACAACAAAAAAAAAATAAAAAATAAAATAAAATCGTCAAAAATCAGCCACAATATAGTCTAAATAGTGACCGGCTGAGACTGAAGTCATGGTATCCCCGCCCTGTCTCGTGAGTAGCACTAGCAGTGCATAAAATCGTCAAAAGTCAGCCACAATATAGTCTAAATAGTGATGACGTTGAACGTTAAACCAACTCAACTTAACACTGTCTCCATGATGACCAATCATTATCAGTGTAAATTTGTATACACGTATATCATGTATTGATATATTGTGCGAGAGAAGTGAAAATGTCGTTATAGGTGAAGTTAAGTTATGATTTTATTTTAATTGTTATTTCTGTTAAGCGCATTGTGGAAAACACTATACATCTATAAAGGAACTTAATAATAATTTTTTTTTAAATATTGTTATTATTATCATTTTTATTATTAATATTATTATCATTAATTAGTATTCTTCTTCTTATTCTTATTATTATTATTATTACTATCACCATTGACTTTACTATTGTTATTAATAAAATTTCAGGAAATAACTGTACACTATATGGAAATGTTTAGACAAAAAAGAAAGAAAAAGACAAGAGCAAAGGAATACTTTCATGAAAATATTTTTTTCCATCAATCCAGTCTGTTCACAGTGCACAATTAAAATAAGAAATGAATTAATGGACAATGGCAATGCATGATGATGCTTTTCCTTTGTGACCTTATCAAATATGCCCTGTTAAAAATACATGTATGCAGTATGTACATCTGGACTTTTTAACATTTCAAAAATCAAATGACATACTAGTTAGTACATTTTTGTTTTAAACAGAACAATTCTAGAAAATTAATTTTATGAAACAGGTCAAACAACATAGTGCTCAAAAGACATTCAACACCCTGATACTGATGGCCAATACAGTTAAACCCATATACATTACATATCTGGTACATGTATACTGTATTGCAATTTGTAGTCAAATTAAAAAGTACATGTATAACTACAAATTAAAACAAAGAAGTAGAATTTTAGCAAAGTTTAAATCTACAATCTGGAGTGGTATTTAAGATGCAAACTGCATTGTGCTTGTATATTAATGTCAACCATTGTAACATAAGCAAACGTTGTTATACTATAGATTCTCTACATTTACAGGCAGTTTGTATCGATTCCAAGCATGTTACTAGTTGATGCACCTTACGTGTTCCATATCATTTCTTTTCCTAGTGGTTATCACATTATTACATGTATTAAGTTTTGAAACGTAACAAATTTAAAAATCAAAACCCAGATACCTATTATTAGATTCAAAATCTTAACAAATGTACTAAGGAGCAATTCTTGAGTTGAGTTTTTTAACGTCCAATATAGGCTATATTCTGGACTGTCCCAAGACTGACCTATGACAATTTTATGTGCTGCCAAACACAAGACAGAGCGGGGATACAATGATTCCTGTCCCAGACGGTCACATTAAACTGACACCGACTCAACCAATAGGGAGTGAAATTGCCGACCAGTGCTTGAACCATGGACCTTTTGTGTCGGAAGCTGATGTTCAACCCCCCCCCCACAGCAAATTCTGACTTCTTTATAACTAACCTACTCATTACCAAAGTTATATGGACAACAAAGACACCTGGTGAAAAAAAGTCTTGTTTAGTAATTAAGATTGTCCCAGTCATTGATGAAAGTGGTGACTGGTCATTTTGTTGATTTTCATTCTAATAAAATGCAACTAATCATGATTAATTCTGTCCACTACTGGTACATTAAAATTTTACTTTTTAACATTTTCAGTCCACTGAAAAATATTGTAATGATCAAAACCACTTTCTTTTCTTTCCAAAAACTGTAATTAGGAACGGTAAGTGGGAAACAAAGACAATATAAATTCATGTACATGTATGTGTAACAGATTTGTTGGTGATGATGGTGATCTGTTAGGCTCTGTTTGTCTAGGGGTATTAAAATATATACACAGCCAATCACACGACTCGTCCGTAGAAAATAAATCGAAGTCCGCAGGTAACAATTGCAAACTGTTTAATCCAACATAAGAGCTAGAATATCAGTAGGTTGACTCATTAATCATTCACTATAGACTCAATATTGTTGACTTACTGGAGATTCAATGTTGACTGCCTAAATATAATTTAGATTCTTATTTATACAAAATCTCGTCCAGAAAAAGGAATTACATAAATCATAAGAGAACATTCTCGGTACACGTCATTAGCAATTAGCAACCAATCAAAACAAAGGTAAACAAGGGGCGACAAGGTCATTACTATGCTAGAACTAAGTCGGAGATTCGAGAAGAATCTTGACCATACAAGTGCGGGCTGTGTTCAATAAACAAAACTAAATTCTTAGGCTTGAAATACAAACGTTACGCAACCAAACAAGATAATGTATATAGATCTAGCCGATCCGCTACCCAAAAGTTACGCACCAAAAAAGGGTGAGGCAATGAATAGATCAACTTATAGTACAATGTGTTCAGTATGTATCATGTTTTAATCATCACATGAAAAGAAAAATTATCGTGAAGGGTCTGCTATAATTAACTAGTATTAAAATTGATACACTAACACTGTAGGCAATTCAGAGTCAGTGGAAACGTCATAATTCGAATTGCTTGAGATTTGATCTAACCATCGAATGAGAGGATTCAAATTACAATTACATGTACACTATTTACAGAAAGGGACATAACTGAACCTCATAAGTGTTAAAATTAGTTAACACGCTAACAGCCATTATGTTACTAGTTTTCTTTCTACCCAACCCCATTTCTTTTAGTAGACATGCGGGTGAGCCCTAGCCAAATTGTCGTAACTTTTTTGCGCAAACGCACACATCACAATGTCGGATCTTTTACTTCATCAAAATCATAAGAGGACACCTTTAAATGTTTAGGCTCTTTAGTTGAAATTTCAAAGTTAACTGATTTGAATTTGTTTTGTGATTTTGAGCTCTTTAAAATGTGAAGTACAATAATATGAAGTATATGTCAAAATGTAGAGGGCATAGTGAGAGAGAGAGAGAGAGAGAGAGAGAGAGAGAGAGAGAGAGAGAGAGAGAGAGAGGGGGGGGGGGGCATACGGCATCAGAGAGGGGAGAGAGGAAGAGGGGGGGGGGGGGGGGGGGGGTTAACGTACAACAGCAGCACTTAAAAATTACACTGCTAAAAATGTGTTGGGTGGGTGATATTTTGGAAATATGGTTATGGATAAATGGACGCTATAGGCAAAATATTTGCCTGCCACAAACCCATATTCGGAACTTCCTACTAAAAAATACACCAATATAGAACTTCTCTATTTGCCAAGTTTAGCAATGCATTGCAAACTGAATAACCCTATCTGAAATATGTTTGTAAATAGAAAACATTTCAATGTGAATCAAATTAAACATAAGAATAAATAGAGGCTTACTTCTATGAACAAACAAAAATAATTTGGAATAGAAACATATTTTTTCAATGAATTAGTGAATCATGACTCTTTTTTTTTTTAATTGGTTTATGCATTCATTGGTGAAAAAAATGGTTTTCATAGAATTAAAAGATTGATTTAAAAAAAATTCATTATGCATGTAAGATACACAACACACTCTCTTGGAAGTGAAAAAATATCTGGTGAGCATCATATGAACGAAATGTATTCTTGCTCTACCTATCAGGTGGACTTACTCTCCTTTTTATGCCAACTTCCATTAAGGCTTAAAGATAGGAATGCTAGCTCACAACCACATGTATATAAATTAATTACAATAACAATGTAATTAATTTGTCAGAGCCAAGGTAAATAGTTCTCCACAAACAAGCTTTATCTGTACAATTAGTTGAAAATTCAAAAACATTTTTTTTTTTAATCAATAAAATCAGACACGCATCTCAAGTTTCCAAATCATCGAACCGTGTTTACAGATCATAAATTGTCATCAAGTGTATCATAAAGCATATTGGCCAAGAACATTGAAATTTAAAGCAGCAAAAACTCTTATCAGATTTGCCTCAATAATTTCGGGCTCAAAGAAGACCCTGAATTCAACAAACAGAAAAATTCATACATCTCAGATCTAACAAACCATGGGTGTAGGCAAAATCACAAAGCTAACAGCATCCGTTGGGATTGAAGCTACAAAAGATCTGCTACATGCACAAAATTTTCACTACCTACAGGCATTACATAATGTACAGCCATATAGGTAGGAGAAAAAAATTTTTAGCTGCTGTGCATGATATAAGATCATAGTGACAAAGACAGCAACTTCAGATAGTGAGAGTAGGAGGGAAGAGTTCAAAATATAAAGTATTTTATATGGTGTGTGTGGATTTTAGAAGAGAAAAGACAGCGAAAGGTATGATTGGCTTAACACCGTCTACGTATTGGCAACTCTCAACCAACCATGGCTTTATTAAACGTTGAATCAAACAAACAAGCTAAGTCGTCGAGTCCAAGGTATGCTGAATAATGGCCACTACGAAATCAATTGATGAAAATAAGGAAAAATGAAACAGCCCTATACATTGCCTGTCGGGGGCCAGGGCTTCAATTGTTCTTAGAAAGGGCATCATATTTTCTGGACAGCCCGCATCTAGATGTCTAAACTAGTTTGAAATATAGATCTAGATCTGACTGTAATGAAGATGTATGAATTCAGGTACAGATGTTGGGATCTAAAGCTAAATTTAGACCTGCAAAACAAATCTAGATCTATAAATCTAAACCCAACCCTACAAGTCTAGATTGGAATTAACTGATATTGGGGAAGCTGGATCTAATTTCTCGTATCCCATTACATTGCCTGTCAGGGTTCAGGGTTTTAGCTATTTTTAGAAAGGGCATCATATTTTCATTGACAGGCAGCATCATGTGAACAAATCTATGAATCTAAATTAGAAATCTAAGTAACCCCAAGTAAAAAAAAGCACAAATATCTGCCCATGAATCTAAACATACACTCTGGTTTTACATTTCAAAAGCTCTTGATCTAAATTTATTTTACAAGCAATGGAAACATTGATGTGGATCTATAAACATCATTCTAGATTCTTAAGAGTGTAAGTGTAACATTAAAGATCACACCTAGATTCTGAAAATAATTGTGACGTTTGTGTACACCATGATAAAGTAAATCTTGAGGTCAAAGCTATTAAAGCGAGATTTTAGCCTATATTTATAGATTAATGACACTTGACGGTTCAGGTCATGTCTTAATTTTATTATGCTTTAAAATTTGTTTTTAAAACTTTTTGAGTACTCTTCAAAGTATTAAAATGCTCATTTCTCAGTTGTCATCCTTTGTTCTTCATTACTTCTTTAATATCACCACTATAATTTCCACTAATTGCTATTACTGTGATGTTTATGCAGGGAATATAATTTAGTTTGTCTTTATTTATATACGTTGCAATTTGCAGTTTGTTTTTTCACTTTCTTCAATACGATTTTTTTTAAATGGATGAATGTTGTTGCAAAACAAAACAGTACTTTTTTATGACATCCTGATAGACCTTTATCAAACACACATACTTTCCAAAGTAAACTTTTAAATGCAAAATCAACAACCATATTACTACAGCATTAATGAAATCAAAATTAATATTTCAATTATTATTTCTTCCAGGATAAAAACATGATCTATATATTGATCCTGTAGTCATCACGATAAATAGACCCTACTGAGTGCCAGCTTCAACTTAAGTTTATGAAATCCATCTTCAAAACAGTGTACAATTCGCAAAAAGTTAAGTTTACACTAAAATTGTTAAATAAGGGATATAGGCAACACATAAATTTATGAGCTTTGTGTATTTCAATCAGGCCATGCTATTAAAATGGAAGCATAATCTACAAAAAATAAAGAGCTAACTTAACTGAAATTGGAGATTATCCTCCAGTGTGAACTACAAGGCATAAGGACATGGTAGTTTTTACGTTCATTTTAACAAAATTAAATTTTTTGACTGGGAATACATTTTGGTGGAAACTGGAAATGAAAATGTAACAATGTTTTATTATATCTTGTGCAAAATATGAAGTCAGTCGCAAGCTTTCTGGCAAACAAATTTTTAACAAGAAATTCCAAATACAGATGGCTGGTCTGACACAAGAATATTTTTTTTTTGAAGGAGAGATGATGGGGACAAAAGTGCAATACATTCATGGCCTTTCCAATAATGCTGGATTTAACTTTTGCCTTTAGAAGTTCCAACACATACAACAATGCTGCAAGCTGATATTCATAACAAGATTTTTTTACAGCGCATCAACTGGTACTCAGCTTGGAGATTTACTGAGGGCATTTTTGTATGCTCTTCCATATCCCACTCTTTCCAAGTAAGGCTTGAAATCTGGTGTGGAAAAGAAAAGGCAAAAAAAAATGTTTAAATTCAGATAAACATAATTTTGTACAAGTTTACAAAGAAGCATTTATTTATAGAAAAATATGTGATGAGCCTGAAAAGTAATTACCAAAAATTAAGAATGTATCTAAGAAAAATCGCAGTGTCGAAATAATGGGTTCCAAATTTACGTGTAACATTCTAGTACCTGGTGTGTTTAGACAATTCTTTTCTTAAAGTAATTTAGAAGTATCAGGTACATTGTGATAAGCACTATTAAGGACTAAATAAAAAAAGCTAAAGCAGGGTCCGTATGCAAGTGGTTTTTGTCGTAGTAAGTTTATGTCGTAACTTACACTTTCCTCTTAAGTTTGATGCAACTGGGTGTTTTAGCCGCTAAGTCGACTTACTACGTGCGAACTTAGAGAATTACAAAATCCCCCGTCGTAACCTACCCTAAGTAAAAACGTAGCCAATCAGCGCCTTGCTTCTTCTTATAGCTTAACGCGCCATAAAAGCAACAAACCCGCCATTTCAACCGCCATCTTGTAAACCTCTCGACTCAATTTTCGAAATACGCCTAATAAAACAATAAAGCGATAAGTGTACATGCGACAATCATTTTTATTCATGTATAGTCATACTTAAACTTATTCGATGCATTTAACATTACCGTACGGTGTTTTTTTTATAATTATAATCGAGTAATGTCGCGTCTTCTACTGCCGCAAATCTCAGCCTAGATCTACATCCAAACTTGCGTGTAGATCTAAATCTAGGCGTGTAGATCTAATGAGAAACTAGCTGTTATTAATGAGAAACTAGAATCTATACCTTAGTAAGTTACTAGAAAGTAAATTTAACCAACATTTATGAAATAGCATGATCTACGAGTATAATCCTAGATCTAATGTAGCCCCATCAGCAGCAAAGTGTGTATGTGTGTGTGTGTGTAGTGTTTGGAGGTGTGCCTAAGGGTCACCCTGGGTCAGCGGAATATTCATTAGCTCGCCTTTCTCACAAATGAAAGTACGCATTGCGCATGCGCATGGTCGATTGATCGGTTACTTTGTGCTAAGTAGAAACTTAACTAAGATATTTTCTGAATGCTCACTTGCATACGCTCGACTTAACTTAAGTTAAGTTCACCAAAACTTAGCGTACGTAAGTTTATACTTAGACGAACGAGTTGCATACGGACCCAGGTGAAAAAAATGGAACTTTTCCCAAATATTTAGAAAATCGGAAAAATGGAAAAATTTTGTGTGGAAAAATAAAAACCAGAGACTGATTTGCTACAAAATGAATGGCAGTTCTGCTATAATCAACAGATCCAGTCTTAATGGTTGATATAAGTCATGTCCATTCTTTCTCTAATCAAAAGAGATCAGTGCAACAACAATTTTCCTAAAGATACTTTTAGCATTCAGAAGGGCAGATGGAAAACCCTTTTCTCAGAAAAAATACCACCGTTTTGCAGGTACAAAATGTGTTTACATGGACGGCTGGTCAAAGTAAATGTTCATAAAAAGAAAATAATAATTTGATTCTTCTGGACAGAAAGGATTTCATCAAACTAGTTTGGTTTTTATTACAATGCCCATAGACATGTCCACCGATGAAGCTTTCTTGGAAAATATGCTTTGCTTCTTAAGTTGTAACAAAATTACAAAGTTAAAACACGAAACACACCATCTAAATCTCTGTTGGGCTCCTTTTCTCGGTACCATTCATATGAATCTGGTAAAAAAAAAAATTTAGAAGTAAATTTCATGTTATTAATGTTACCATGTTAAATCATTGTTTTTAAGATAACATGTATCTTTTTAAGTTGAAACAAACAAAATCATGTGTTACATTACGGTATTCTGTATCAAAATTGTCACTCACATCACTTTAAAAGATATCCAAGATTTAGTCGTAGTTCAGTTCCCCAGATTCTCAGCATTAATATGAGGTTATAACATCGATGTTTGTGGTAAAAACTACTAAACATTCCATTTGAAAAGCTTAATCTGTATTTCTTTGTAGGCTTGAATTTTCAACTGCTACTTGTTGAGGCCTGTTCATTGGACGGAAAATCATTTAGTAAAATTGTGTTTAATGAGCATGATTAGACAGAGTAATCACTTTCACATCAATGTGCTTTCTTTTACATCTCATTCTTGAGAAATGAAAATAGAACCCAATCGGCGATACTGCACCCAGGCTACCTATACTAAACAAAGGTTGACCCCCATTGATCCCACGGCCTGGGCTAACAAAAATACCACCAGTGTGACGCAGTCAAGAAAAAAAATTTTTTTTTAAACATACAAAATTATTAAGAATGTCCATTTACATTCAAATTGATAGATAAGTGAAAATTTATAAGTGAACCACAAAGTTTTCGATAAAAGTTTGCTTCACCTCAGCTTCAAAAAGTAACATACAGAATTGAATTAATTAAATCTCATATCGATATTGACAGGGGACTCTGTCATAGGTAAACAACAGTTTTTATGGCGCTGCGAACTATTGGTACTTTCCCAACCAAAAAGTGAGCTTCGTCATTCACTTATTTATAGCTTTTATCCTAATAAGGAATGTTTATCCAACCGAAGATCGTTTATCCGACCACAACATTTTTATCCAACTAAAATCCGACTCTCCGACTTCAGTGGACACCCTGCAGGTATTTCTTTTCCAAAACAAAAAAAAAATATGGGGGTGTCGCCAGCTTTCCGGGATTTTGGGGGGAAAAGTTTTCCGGACATCAGCTTCAAGAGTCAGAAAAATTTCCGGAGGATCCGGAAAAGTGGCATCCCTGAATCAGAATACTACTGCTGCGGTGCTGGTGCTGAGAGCAGAATCAGTGTTCATAAAATGATGGTACGCCTACAAGGATAGGAGAAGCCAGGTTGATAAAGCAGAGAAACTAAAACATAAATTAGTAACGGCAATAGGATTTTACTACTTAGTTGAGAACATTGAGGGAAAAATAAGAAATTTGGTTATACCACGAACATACAAGGCTAATTGGCCTTCTATCCTGGCAGGTCACATTATATAATACTAATAGTATACAGGCCTGATCAGGAGGCTCCCTTGTGATTCCAACCAGACACGTGCCGAATATAAGCTGCATGCTCTGTTTTCAAACACCCCCCCCCTCCCCTAATCTATGGAAAATGATTAAACCAACCATCAAGTCAATGAAAAAGAAAAAGTGCGCCTACCTCCTTCCTTGCCCCTAAGCAGAGAATCATTAACCTTTTTCCACTCTGAAAGTAAGATAAACAGAGAAGGTTTTTATAAATAATGGAAATGATAGGCAATCCTGTATTCCACAAATTAAGCAGCTTACATTTTTTATTTGTATGTTGCCAAATACATTTGTACTAAAAGATAAATGCGAAAAATAAACAAAGCAAAACAAACAAAAATCAGCTTGGAACAAAAAGACAAAAAAAATTATTCAAAAAGTATAGAGAGGCAATTATGATAGAGTGCACAACTGATAATTTGACTAAATAGGGACCATAATAATAATTAAATATTCAATAAGGAGGTATATGGCCTTTCAGTTTAAAAAAAAAAAAAGGAAAGAGAAAGGGGGTGGGTGGTGGGGGTCACAGCATAAAGAAAATCTATAAATCATTCTAGGAAATTGCAAAAGGGACCCAACTATACAGTGCTAGAAATAAGGATCCAAAAGCGGACGCTATAAATGCTCTGAATTGAATGAAGATTGTCTTGGCTGCAGGATTATACAATTTTTGGGGGCAAAATTATGCCAAAGAAAAGGAAAACTATGCCATAATTTATGCCTAAAACCCAGCATTTATACATGTTCTTGCAAGTTTTCGTAACCCCCTAAACCTAATTTTCACAATAATAAATATAAATATAATTTAAAAGCTACATTCAGTTGTTTCGTTTCATTAAAAACGGCTAAAAAGCAGAAATATATACAATCCCAGACTACTTGATAATGAACTTTGTAGTCACACACTTATTTTAACCCTTAATATTAGCGTACTACACTAGCCTTTGGGGCAGTCAGAAGAGGCCACCCAAAACAGAGTAGCCTCGAATGGGTTTATTAAAAATTTCACCTAAAAATAACACTTACATGGTCAAATGTGGAAACCCCACGCGCTATACATTTTTAATACACCAGATTTTGTTCGCGTGTGAAAAACAGTTACTATTGTTCTAAAACCATGGCGGAAACACTTTGAAAGAAGAGAAACAAGCCAGTATCATGTCAAAATGAGCAAAAATATGCAAGTAACACTTGATAAAAAATTAATTCCTGACTTTTTAAGAAAGTCGATTAAAGGGAAATGTCAATATAAGCAGATAGTGCACTGTATTAAGAATAATGCAATGACAAATTGAATAGAAGCTTCAACTAGACTAGTACAGTAGTAGTGCAATCATCTTCCCAAAGACCAGGGATGCCACCCAAAGCTGGCGAAATTTCCGGAACTTTGGTAGTGTTCTGGAGCTGAAAATTTTCGTGAGTTTAAAGAGGCTCTGAGAATGTCCCTGGGTAGTTAAATGTTTACATTTATTAAAGAAAATAGTGAGTCTCTCTAACAGATATTTGCCAGTGAACAAGGCATACAACGTATTTTCTTCTTTACCAGCTTCCAGTTAGATATTGTTTTTGTGTTATACATGTACTTATATCCGCCTCAACGAAGTTTATTTTTACTCTACATTTGCTCTTATTAATTTCATTATCCGGAACCAAATTGTAATTCCGGAATTTCGGAGATTTCCAGAAAAGTGGCATCCCTGCAAAGACATTACGTTTTATCAATAGCTGTGCTACATCAAGATGATTCTCATGGAAGGTTGTATCTGGACTGGTTGCAGGCCTCCTGTTATTGACAGGTCTCCTAAATGTTGGACGGGGATTGCTGAAATAATGGGTATTGAGACAAACCTCTGAAAAATCCATCCGAACTTAGATTGCATTCTGATTCATCAATAAATTTCAAAAATTCAATACATTTACTATAATATAAAAAAAGGGTCACATAGAGTCTAAGACAAAACATCACACCTTACAAACTAAGCTACATGTATTTTCCTAGTAAGTAATAATCTGTGGCAAAAATACGCTCAATTTTATTACAATTGACAAAATCAACAAAGCCAGACTTGGAGAAACAAATTACTTTAAATATAATAAGAAAATTTGAAGACTGGCTGCACACCACATAAATACTATACTTAAACTTGCCCAAGTCACGGACCAACATTATATTTCTATAATTTAAGAGAAGCGCTAAAATATCAAGCACAAAAGAGCATCAACCCACATGACAATAATAGAACTTAAAGTACAACAACCTAGGATATCATCCAAAGTATACAAATCCCCAGGGATATAGTGGACATTTTTTCCAACCCCTTCAAGACTCCAAGTCTAGGGAAAATGTATCAGACTTAAAAACATGTTTAAGAAACTAATTCTAAGACTAGTGCAGGTTTAGATGTACTAAATGGTTACTGAAAAGATAAATGAGGCCAATATAACAAAATATACCATGTCTGGAAATAGATTTACAAAAGGAAGTCTAGAATCTAAATCTGATAGACTCTAGATCTAGTTCTTACTTCTATTTATATGCACAAGATTTGAAGTTTTGCAAGGTCTAGACCTAGATCTAGATCAATAATTGTGATCAAACAGTGTAGAAGGATTACGTGATTCTCCTTGGTCTATGGGGAAAGGTGGATTAGAATCTAGATCTAGATCACTAGCCTGTGTTATTACTGATTAGCCTACTCATAACGGGTTAACTAAGTCTTGTGCAGGGGTCAATTCGGTCGAATGAAATGAACTAGAACGTGTTAACAAGCGTGTCATAACAAAGCACCGGAAACAATTGAATGGAGCGCAATACAGTTGATACAAAAGGGCCATCCGTCAGAACTGTTCAATATCAATGCAGTTGCTGTCAAAATTAATATTCTATGTAATTATTTCAATCCAAGACTTACCTCATTTCAGCAATTGAGTCGTTCCCTTCTTCTATGTTTACCTGGGTTCTAGATTTGTCACGGTTATCGTAACCTTCAAATCCAAGTTGCCTGGGAGGCCCTAAAAATCAGAAGAGTAGATAATTAAACAAAAAAGGCCTTGAAAAAACCGCTATTACCCATTATTAAGTGTATAAAATTGTTAATCGGTGCAGTTGTCTCACCTCTTCGAGCACTCGCGACAAATTTACTTGGACCCTTTGTCAGCGTGTACATCCTATGCAGTGTTTACTATTCTTTGCGCCTGCTCAGTATCTCCTTATTTCGTACTTCCGGGAAAAAAGTTTGTTGGTGATGGTCATGCAATACAAGGACACAGAACATGATAATTTTTATACTTATCTAGGGTTACCTATAAAGGCATAAAAGTAAATCATACTTATTAGTGGAATAAAAATGCACCATACATAAGCTTAGCGCTCATTATTTTATTACTTTAAATTTTAATATATATGTACAAATAAAAGTTTACACACCTGCGCCGTTGGTGTAGTGGTATCATGCAAGATTCCCATTCTTGCGACCCGGGTTCGATTCCCGGACGGCGCATTTTTTTTCTAGTCTCCATGTTCGTGTAAGAGCTCTCCTCTAACATTAACAACAAACCCACTCCGTCTTCACACCCAATCGTCCTGTGTAACAATTCTTGAACGTAGAAATAATTTACAGCTCGCTTTTTAACGTTTTCCCAGTCGTTTAGTCCTGAAGTGATCCCGAATAATTTTGGAACGCTGACAAACTGCTATCCCCGTTGACTCGGAATAGTAAATGCATTCTCTTCTTATGTTATCTCTGTTTACAAACTGTCTCTAAATGAGATCTTTGGAGATGCCGAGAATAATGTTTGTATTCTAGCTTTGGTGTCCTCAAATCCAAGGCACCTAGGTTTGAAACAGTGGCTTTTGCATTGGGTTTAAATTCTTCATGTAAGTTCATCGAAGTTGCTGGATCAGGAAACCTGAAATCTAGTCATGTTTTTATGTCTGTGCAGTCGTATCCATGTGGTCAGAAGCATAATAATACTGTATTGGTATTTAAAAACAACATTAATACAAACAACAAACAAAAATAATTCTACCTGAGGACGATTTTTTTCTTGAAAAGTATTTTTTAAACGTCGTGTCATTATGCCTGTTCCCCATAACATAGGTGTGACCATTATGCTCAGTGCACGTCTCCGAGGTTCCTCTAGGGGGTCTTATCATTTTATGCCCTGCTACACACGAGACAGGGCGGGAATGCCATGACTCCTGTCTCAGTCGGTCACGTCACATTATACTGACACCGACCCAATCATTTACAGGGGACAAATACCGGACAAATAAATCTGCAGATCGTGGATTAGATCTGCGGATCTCCTGATCTGAAGACCAACGCTCAACCATTTGAGCCAGTTCGCCCCCCTGCTCAGTCAACGTAAACGAACCTAAAAGTCTAATACTAGTGTGAAACTCGTAAGTTTTCATAATTGTATACATTATATAAGACAGTTAATCTTAAATCTCACCCTACCAATCCTGATTTTCATCCCGTCTTTCATCCCAGCTTTGTATTATGGAATTTCAATCTTCACCAAATGCGATTCCCCCTTTTTTATATCCCTGTTCAGCAGCTACTTTTTTTTTTAATCGACTTAGAAGCAAACTCTATGTTACATTTTCACGAAATCCCTCCTTGGAGACTGACATGATCAGGGAGTATGCTTGAGCTGACAGTCGTCATATGCATGACCCTCCACAGATAACTAGCCTCTTCATGAAAAAAAAGCGTTTTTATTTACTCGTACGCTATTAAGCAGTTAATGAACGCAGTTAATGAACAAACCTGATAGTGATACCCCTCCTCACAAAGATACCGTATAAGGAAAATTAATGAACAACAACGAAATGGTAAGCAAAGTACTCTCTGCTAGATCCCCAGCCATCGCGGAATTGAATGAAATGAAATGGCTGACGAGCCCGCTAAGATTGATCTCAAACTGAAACCATCTCATGTGCAGATTCCTGCATCAGATGTTTTAAGTTCATAAGCGAAACTTGAAAAACGCTGTGGGATAACCTAAAAGTCTAACACTAGAATGAAACTCGTAAGTTTACATACGGGGCCGTTCACAAAACATGTGGACAGAGTTTTACCATTTTTGACCCCCCCCCCCTTGTGCACAGGTGTGGACAAATGACTCCCCCCCTCCCTCTCCTGTCGACGTCCATGGTATCAACAATTTTGCGGAACACCTAGATCACTTTTTTTTAATGTTTAATCAGGTACTGAGCAACTTGAAATATCAAACACCGGTGGGTTATGTTCTATTTTATAGAATTTGAACCAAATAACCACATTTTTAAGAAAGAGTTTGATAACTTCACTCAGCAGAGGCACAAAGCATTCTTAAAGAGTATTTTTTAAATTTTATTTTAGTTTGATTGGCACAATTGGTCAAATAAAATTTTGTGCAAGCAAAACAAATCATCACAGTGTCCATTTTTTTTTTCAGGACAACTTGCCAAATGTGTGACAAAAACTTACCAAATGCTTTAAAAACTTGCCAAATTTATAAAAGTAAGTATTTTAGTCACACGTACTCATAAAAGTGAAATATTATACTTTTAAATTCTAGAATAAACAGAACTTTGGCTTACCCGGTGTTGTCTAAATAAACAACATTAATCCAATCCTCTCGAGATCTGTAAGGTAATACAATCCTCTCGAAAACTTTGAAGAGTGAATGATCAAGAAAGTATTATCCAAGTCACACAATGCTAAGTCCGTATTGGTTAACAAAAACAAAATAACGGTAATTTGAGCATTCTTTTCACTTTCAAAAATTCACAACTGAAGAAAACGAATTTCAAAATCATGTGTAATTTGATTAAAAATAAATTGATTTGCAGGATTGTCTTTCGTTGACATCCGCTAACAAAGTCAAGCGTCATCATGAAAAAGCCGTGCTTTCAGACTGCTGTGCAGTAAAAACAATTCTTTGTTCAAAACAAGTGGATCCATCTTCGACGATTGAAAAAGACTGTTGATACGCTCACATTTTTGAACAACGGGAATTGCGAAATGAAACAACAGCTTGTTTACAGGATCAAGCAGCATCTCCTTCAAAATCCAATCACAACAAAGTTTTTTTTAAAGACTTGGTAGGGCTGCAGGCGCTATTCTACTTTCTTTCTTGGACCTTCTTTCTTTTCTATTGGTTATTTCTTTCTGATTTTGAATGCCTGAATGGTTCAACAATAACATGGCAACTTCCTTGGAGCCGGTGTAGCACGCCACACGGACTCTTCGAATAACGATACTCAGAGTCCACCTGGCGGCCGCCAGACAGACTCAGAGAGTATCTGTGGCGGCCGCCAGAAACACTCTATCTACGCGAAAAAGACTCTAATTTTTCTGTAGATCTAGCGGGGGCGTGGCGCAGGGTTGCCAGTTTGGCTCTTTCGAGGCCAAATTCCCAAAAATTGGCTCTTGGCTCCAAAAAATATATTTGGGGGATTGGGGATTTCTTGCTCTTAGCAATTTAAGATCTAGTTTTGTTAGATCAAGACAAAAAAGCAATCTAAAACTCAACAAAATGTTCGTTTCTTTTCTTTTTAAGGGAATCACAGCCTTGGCCTACTAGGCATACTAGCTCAATGCCTAGGATAACCTGCAGGCCTAGCTTAGTAAAAGACTAGGTCTGACTTCTTGGGCAAGTGGCTCCAGTTTTTAATGTTTTCATTTCTGAATTTTACCAAACCCATGTAAGCTTTACTGACGTTGAAGCCACGCGCCATTCTTTGCTTTGTGTTTCAAAAAGATGTGACTGTGTTGTTTAGTTTACTAGATCTATATGTAGTTTACTGGGCTATACAGTGTGGACTGCTATATATTTTTCATCTGTTCGGCTTTTTGCATTAACATTTTTAAATCTATCTGGATCTAGATCTTGTGTCAATATTGAGCGTTGTGGTCTAACTCTAATCTAGATCTATTTTTCGTCTTTTTCTTCCGTGTGGACTGGTGTTCTCATTGTTGAGTATTTCACTAATGCGCATTTTAAAAATCGATCCAACCAGTGTCCCAGGGAATTGAAAATTTATGATACAACCAAAAAGGGGGGGGGGGGGGGTCATTTTATTAAAAAGGCATGAGCTCAACTCCAACTGGCAAGCAAGTGTTCTCGGGATTTGGATGTCACGCCAGCCATGATTGCTCTTCATTCCCCGTGGAACCTTTATGGTGCTCCTTTGATGAGTAAACCTAGTATAGCTACGTCTTTGTCCCCAACGTGTGAACCTACCCATTGGGAACAGGAGCAAGAGAGGGAAGCTGACGAAGCTGTGCTTCAATACCTGCTTTTAAAGCCCAGAGGATCGCAGAAATCTTGTACATAGTCGTTCTTTTCTGTTAGTTATATTTTAGTCAAAGAATTACAACAAAAATCATCATGTTTATTTCTGTGTGCAGCACCACAAAGAGATTATATTGAAAGAAATAAACAGCAATATGCAGAGTATTGGATGTAAAAGCAAGCCATACTTCGTAAACTACTTTACATGTGAGTGATCCTGTATGCTTACATTTTCTCGTCGCAAAGGCTAGACTTAGATCATTGTGCTACCTTAATTTTTTGTGAGTTTGTAGACCAGATGCCATATAACTCCATGGTTTTCACATCTAATTATGCACCGTTAAAGAAAGGTTAATTAAAGCAGTATAATAGTAACAGTAGTAAACATGATGACTGTATATAATAATTTGGCCCCTAAACTCTGGTCTCTGGGGATTTTTGAAATTGAATTTGGCCCGAAGCTGAAAATGTATCTGGTAACCCGCGTGGGTGACTGAATGCTAGATCTAAGTAAACAAAATTTTGGCGGAGTTGAGCTTTTCACGCATTCTGGATCGTCTAAATTGAGTTTCTTTTAGTTGCGATGCATAATTATGTCCGTGAAAGCTTAATACGTATGCACAACTTTAAAAAAAGATTTTCTGTTATACATTTTCAGTTCTCTGGCTCAACAAAAAAGTCAGAGTCGGTTTCGCGTAGATAGAGTGTTCCTGGCGGCCGCCACAGATACCCGAGAGTGCTTTTGGCGGCCGCCAGACAGACTCCTGAGTTTGGCTGGCGGCCGCCAGGCGAACTCTGAGTAGCCCTGGCGGGCTGGTCAGGGTGGCGTGCTACACCGGCGCTGCGAGATCCGCCTTACACACACCAGGTCTTTGTTCTCGCCGCCTGATGCTACCTGGATGATTCCCGGCGCTGGCGGAGAGAGACTTTGATCAGCGTTTGATCAAGCCTGGAATCGGCCACAAATGTCACTCGAGGGGCCGCGGTCTGTTTTAACAGCGGGGTCAAGTGGGTGCACGACCAGGAGTCTGGATGTTCTCTAACCAATCGCGTTCACCGCTACCTCAGTTACCAGCCTGCCAGGCCCGCGATACTCAGAAACAATGTGAATGGAAGCCGCGGAGTGCACAAATTTCAGGTGCGCATCTTCGGGGATTTCCGCGGGGTCTTGGTGCGAGCCGCCGTAAATTTAAGTTATAACCTTTGGTGCGAACCGTCGAAAGTCGGTGCAGTGCGTGTTGGTGCAGATAACAGCTCTGGCCTCACGCAGGTTTCATACTGGCGTGAATACCACAACAGGTGGAAAGATTGTGATACTCTAATTTTTTTGTTTTTTTTTTTTTTTTTTTTTTTTTTGCTCTCCTTCTATCCTTCTACATTTTTGTACAAAGCCATTTTTTTTAATCTTACGTTTAAAACTAAAAGCTTAATATTTCCTAACTTCGGAGTCTAAGTTTACAGAAACGTTGTACTTTCTACACTAGATCACGATGCGATAACTGAGGGTCTTGAATAGACGATATTGCAGGCCTGTCGCCCTGTGATGCACTTTGCTAATATTAAAAATTTCTTTCATAAACCTTTAGAAATGTGATAAGTATGTTTCTCTTTTGGCCTCTCGCTAAAATACCAGATTGCATTATGTAAACTATGACCGTCTCTGTCTTGTCTATGTGAAGAAAAAATGTCGCTGCATCGTATCCCCCCCCCCCAAAAAAAAAAAAAATTAATAAAATAGGGATTTCAGTTGACTCTAATCAAAGAGAGAGGGACAGACAGATTGAGACAAAGATAGCCATGCAGAGAAACAGGCACAAAAAATGGAGGGATAGAGAGATTGACAAAGAAGGATAGTGAATATTAGTGAGCGACAAAGAGATTGAGACACAGAGAGACATAGAGTTTGGTGTCATTCATAGGTTATAAATGTTTGTTTTTCTGCGAGCTCCATACACTCTGGAGCCATTTAGGTGGCAAAAATCTAGATCAAATATAAATTCCAGAATGTATTTCCTTTGGGGGGGGGGGGCAGCTTCTTTAATTTTAAACAACTTCAAAGTACGCATCACCCTACTTTTTTTTTTCTTTCTACATCTTTAATATGTGCCATGTAAAATTCCGAAGGTTGGAGAACACGTTTCTCGAACTTTGCCAACGAATAACAAAAACGAAAGGAGAACTGGAAAACCTTTAACGCACCAACAATGGCGACAGTGGTACTAAAAAAACAAAACAATTTTAGCTTTAAACCTGAGCACTTCAATTTCGTTTTTGTCTCGCGGGACCAGAATTACCATTTTCATCATCGGCAATAGTTCCACTAATTTGGAGTTCAATTTCGAAAGAGAGAACCAGAAAGGAAATTAGAATGGTGAAAAGGGAGACCTGCAAAAATCGATTAAATAAACGTTTTAAATGTAAACAGTAACCATGGTAAAGTATGTGTGTTTTTGTTTTTTTTGTTTTTTGTTGGGGTTTTTTGCTAATGTTGGGTTTATTTAGCAGTCATATCAATTATATTGACAGCCCAGGTGCAGAGTGGGCCAATTTGACTTGAACGCGAGGATTAAAATAGCTCAGGCAAGATGAAACCAAATGATGCTTGAAAAAAATAATTTTAGTATTTCTTTACAAATAAGATAAGAGAATACCATTACTAGGCAGGTTTTTGTTTTTTCGTGTTATCTAGTTATATTACAATGTCATCAAAATCCAATGGCGTCAGAAACAGAAATTGAGTTATGTGGAGACATTAATCGTATGAAAAGTTGGCCGTTTATATAGATCAAACAATTGTGATGTCCAAAAAACATTTTTATGAAGCTATGAAAAATCTTTCATGTAAACATAAAAGTAATAAAATGTATTATATTACAAGAGGTCGAATTTGGGGCTATAGAAGCAAAATAGTTATGCAATGGGTAATAATCAATTAGTTGTATAGAAGGTTTTTTTTATTAGTTGTTTAGTTTGTTTCTATTGTGTTTTTTTTTTTTTTGTTTCTTTTTCTTTTAAGTTTACTGTGAATTTTCGATTGTCTCATGCAAAATACTTTTAAAAATCTTTTTAGAAATATAACCTGCGGATGTTTATGAAACTGTTTACTATCACACGTATTAGTAATGAGATTTCGTGAACAGGTATCCCACTTCGTTAGAAGTTATCAGGAACGTTCAGAAGAAATTTAAAGTCGTAGTGTCATATTTCCGTGTGTGCACTTTTACGAGAAAACTTTTCTGACCTTGTGTAAAATGCTAATGAGTTGATTGAACTTGGACGTAACAGATAAAACACCCCCCTCACCACCAGTACCCCATCTTGTAGCCGAAGGCTACGTTTAGGTCCGGGTTCGAGCCCTGGCTATTGTGCTCCCTACTAGTTGGGTCGATGTCAGTTTAATGTGACCAGGAGTCAAGGCAACCCCGCCCTGTGTCGTGTGTGGCAGCACATAAAATTGTCAGACTTGAGTCTTGGGGAAAGTCCACAATATAGCCTATATAGTGCTAATGTTGGACGTTAAACCAACTCAACAAAAAATCAATAACCTATTTTGTTTATTTTTTACAAGCAATTATTACCAGGAATAGGAACATTTCGAGAGATTAGCAACTTCTTTCGGCGATAGAAGGGAAAGTCGATTCTAGCACTTCTGATAACGTAGTTTTTCTTGTGTTTTGTGTTGTTTTTTGTATGACCAGCGCTAGCAGATTTATTTGTCCACTTTCTTTCCCTGTATCCTCGCCCTATTTTGTGTGTGGCGGCACATAAAAATGTCAAATAATGCTTTCTGTGGTTGCATTGTAGAATAAAGTCATAATAGTTCTATTAACATTAAAGGGATTGAGCTTTCTTAAAAGTACAGCCTTTGGTTTAACTTTTTAAAGTAATGACTTGACTTGACTTGACTTGACTTGTTTCCGCGATATAGACCTTCTGGTCTGTACGCGGTTCCTAGTTTAATAATGATTTTGGCATGCGTGGCGTATGGCTGAAAAAGTTAGTATGTCACTAATTTTGGCACTGAGGTTCATAGACACTGTTTCGATGCTTCCACAAACTGTCTAGCCTACTTTTGAAGGCGTTTACCGACGGTGCTGTCACGACTTCCTCGGTCAGGCTATTCCATTCATCAATTGTTCTATGTGAGAAGAAGTTTCCCCTCAGGTCGAGTGTGTGCCTGTCCTTGCGCAGCTTCAGAGAATGGCCTCTGAGAGTCCTTCCACTTGCTAGTGGTAACTTGGGCAGCTTGACGTCATAGAAGCCATGGAGGTATTTATAGACCTCGATCATGTCCCCTCTCAGTCGTCTGTGTTCGAGTGTAGGGAGTTTTAGTGCTCTAAGTCTGTCTGGGTACGTCTTGTCTCTCAGTGATCCCAGAAGCCGTGTTGCTCGTCGTTGGACGTCCTCTATGTCGCTGGCGAGGGATTTGAACTGGGGCTGCCATATGCAGTGACCATATTCGAGGACTGGCCTAACTAGGCTTTTGTACAGCTGAACAAACATGTCTTCTGTCAGGTGATCAAATGTTCTTCTTATGATGCCAACGATTTTGGTTGCTTTGCCAGTTGCATGAGCAATATGATCTGCAAATTTCAGATCGGCATCTATCCACACACCTAGGTCTTTCTCTGCCTTTGTCTCTGATAATGTCAGTCTGGTGATGCTGCCATCCGCTTCCGTTATTGGCATGGAGTACGATGCCTCTGACTTTCTATTCCCTAGCTTCATAACTGAGCACTTTTGAGGATGGAACTTCAGGAGCCATTTTTCAGACCACTGTTGGAGCTCATCGAGATCACTCTGGAGGTCTTTTACGCCTTGTTCAGTGTCACTTCTTCCATACAGTTTTGTGTCGTCAGCGAACATCTTCACTTTTGATTTTACCATCTCAGGGAGGTCGTTGATGAATATGACGAATAG
The DNA here is from genome assembly GCA_003991915.1 of Elysia chlorotica. Taxonomy (NCBI): domain Eukaryota; kingdom Metazoa; phylum Mollusca; class Gastropoda; family Plakobranchidae; genus Elysia; species Elysia chlorotica. The sequence goes on from RQTK01001071.1 coordinate 42,239, forward strand.
GAGTGGTCCAAGAACACTACCTTGGGGGATACCACTTGTCACGTCTGCATCTTGGGAGTGGGCACCGTTTGTTACTACTCTTTGTCTTCGGCCTCCTAAGAAGTCCTGTATCCATCTCCACACTTTACCTCTCACCCCATGTGCTTTAACCTTTGCCAGTAGTCTACGATGTAGCCTACTTTACAAAAAGCACAAAGTGCATCGCTGTACATAGCGCATGCACAGTCAGTTTTGTTTTTAATGGAATGCATTTTAAAGTACAGTGGACCTCGCATATATATATAGCAACATCGAACTCAATCAGTCAATGAAATCTGGGCCGTAATGAAGACATCTTCGAGGCGGTTTTCCCCTTATATAAAGCCTATAAATGTACCTTGGGCCTAACAAAGACATTTAACGGTAATAACAAAAACCTCTAACGTAACTAAGTACTGGACCTTTCAGTGGTTAAGATTTCCAGAGATTTTTTTCATAGTAACCTATGAAAACTCAGGTGAAGTGGAGTACCCCTGAACAGGTCGAGTTCGTGCCAAATTTGTGGAGAGATTATAAACAAGCATGCTTGTCGTGCAAAATTACCAAAAATGAGGGTGCGGATGTGTATGTGTGCGTACTGAGTGATTAGCCGTTTAAGGTTCCTTGCTGCAACTCCCTTCAGTAGGTAAGCTTGCTCAAAGAGACACAGCTAGCCAGCACAGGTGTCTAAAAGAGGGAGGTGTAGAGTCATTGTTGGAACTATGTCGCCAATGATGTCTGGCAGAAGATGACAGGTCATTCTCCAAGCTTTCATTGTGCAGCCTGGTGTGACATACTATAGCCATGTGCGTCTCTGTCTCTTTGTCTGTCTATCTGTCCCTCTCTCTTTCTCTCTGTCTGTCTGTCTGTCTGTCTCTCTCTCTCTCTAATCTAGAAACATAACCGCACACAGTATCATGAGTATGAAGTTTATTATTAAAATTCATGAATTTGATTTGACAACAGGGTGTCCACGGAAAGTCGGATTTTAGTCGGATAAAAATTTTGTGGTCGGAAAAGTCGGATTTTGGTCGGATAAACGATCCTCGGTCGGATAAACGTTCCTCGGTCGGATAAAAGTTATAAATAAATGAATGACGAAGCTCACGTCGCACATTGCTTTGGTTGGGAAAGTACCATTAGTTCGCAACAGTATAAAAACGGCTGTGTACCTATGGCAGTCCCATGTCTATATCGATATGAGGTGTAATTACAATTAGAAGTAGAAATGGTAGAATTCGGTTTTACATTCCTAGAGGGAGAGACAGACAGACATACACAAAGGAAAAGACAGCTGAGGAGCGAGGAAGAGGGATGTTGCATCGGATCGAGTGTATCAATTATGCAGACAACAAAACAGGGCTCTAGAGGTCTAATGTCACATCATTACTCTTGGCCATGAGTGGGATGGAGATCATAAAGAGAAGCTTTTATACTGTGTGTGTGTGGTTTGTTGCGCATGTTAGGAGCTGGAGGGGCAATGAATGGTCATGTTTATCAGGCATCATTAGTGATTGGTTCTTCCCACACCTCCTCTCTTCCACATGCACAGGATCACTGTCACTGTGTCTTTGAGTGAGATTTTGTTAAGTGCTATTCCACTTCAGTCTTGGCCCACCCTTGACATGCAAAAATTAGGGGCTTGTTTAATTTTCACTTGCACATCTCAATCAGATTTCATTTTTCAATGACCATGGTTTTGAAAATACCTTTCCTATAAAGCTAAATTGAAGTTCACAAAGGAGGTAAAGAAGGGCAGAAAAAAAAAAAATTCTAACTCTCTCTCTCTCTCTCTCTCTCTCTCTCTCTCTCTCTCTCTCTCTCTCTCTCTCTCTCTCTCTCATTATTTTAACCAGTTAGTGCTAAATCTAGATCTAGTTGGTTAGTAATGCACCATGCTCTGTATTCCTGACAATGCGAAAACAAACTTTGTCTAGATGTGTTGTCACTGAGTGCCTGTATCTAGAATAGACAAATAGGTGGAGGTCAAGGTTTCTCTCACACATAGCATGTGTAATGAGATGTGTCACATTCGTGCAAACACTTCGTTCATGTTTGTTAATGTTACTGATCAGATCAAAACGCCACAAAACACACACACACACACACACACACACACAGCCATAGGCCTAACAGATCCATATTCGGTTCTTGGTACATTTATCTTCATACTTGGTGAAGGTTGGAATTGTACAGTTACTACAAGTATCATTTTCAGTTTGGTAGCCCTCATAGTTGACGGGCATGAGGTGAATAAACTGGTACACGTATGTCTATAAGTCTCTTCAAGAAATTAAATGGATGTACAAATTACAGACGATCAAACATGTTTTATAATCTCAGTTGAGTCTACTCCCAGTGTCGCATCAGCTTCTTTTGAAAATATTTACTCAAACTCGAGATTAACACCAATTCAAGGCCCATAATCTTGCCTGTAACGAAGAAACTTCATATGTAACAAAGTTCTGAAGCTGGTTCACTGAGTTCTCTATATTTGAGGTCCACTGTACTGACCCCATCTAACCTTCTCAGTCCTCAGCCCATATAACAAACATTTAAAAGACATGTGGGCTATGTACACAGCGTAGGCCTATTTTCAATGTGATGCCTCGTTGTTCTAAAATGTAAAATAATAAAAATTTATAAGGAAAACTTTAAGGCTTCACATTGATTCAGTCAGTAGAACTACCAGCTTACTATAATGATTTGATTTTCAGCCGTTGCATCTATAGATCTCCGTTTAGTATTATTGGGGAAACCTAGGGGACATCAAAGACAAGTAAATTATTTATAGCCAGATACGAAAATATTCCAATATTTCTAGTTCATTTTACTCTTATTATAATTCAGAAAATATTGCACACAAAAGTGACAAATTACATAATCAAGATCATCTAGATCTAAAATCTAGTCATGGGTTTAGACTCTTGAGCTAGATTAAGGTCTAGGCCCATAATGTCGCTTCAGATTTAACCCCATTGAGTAAAAAAGGATCTACTAGCACATGCCTGCATCCTAGTCAAGTTATCGCATAACCAGTGATATTTTCTGGAGAGTCAGAATAAAATTGAAACTAAATTCTGGAGAAAGACTACTTTACCTTTGAGCTAACAAAGCAGCCTCCTCCTCGTCTTATTTAATGAAGCCATTTGAAAAATAACAGATTAATGTGAGGTCTGCATCGCTTCCTTATCATTTGCGATTTATGATAATATTTATATTATAACTATATGTGATTGAAAATAAACCAGGATGTATCTAATTTTATAGTGCAAATCTGAAATAATCAATAGCACATTGTACTTCAGGATGTGAATTAAAAAAACAAACGCATTTTGCTTTATTATGCGAATTGATGCTTCCATAAATATTATAGTGTTTCTGGGAACTCTAAAAGCAGTGCAGTTCCTATCCAGTGGGCAATCATATAGACGAGTGGGTGAGATTAGATAACAAATACATACGATGAATTTGATCCAAGTACCAGTGTTCAACTAAACAATTTTTGAATAATTTTAAAACAAAACAAAGGCAAGGAGGAATTCATTTTTATTGCTGTTCATTTTATTCTGATAAATCCACCATCAGCTGCTTAAAGAACGCCTATTCTTGTCTAAATAATGGGCATAGACACTGATTATAGTGATTGTTTTACTTGAAATAGTTAGTATAATAGTAAATATCTTGAGAACTTCGCTTAATTTGACGGTCACACAAAAAATTTTGAATCGAACAAAAACACTCAAATATAACAGATATAAAGCTTACACTTACAGTTTGTTTTTAATAATTCATTGGATGCAAAGTTCAGTGCTTAGTTCTACCCATCCAGTTCCTCCATAGTCTGTATTATATATGTACCTAGCTGTTGTTGAGCTAGTCACTACTTCCCCTTCTTGAGCTAGTACTGCCTTTTCTAATTTTAACATAATCTTTAGTCTGATAGTGATAAGCAATTTATGAACTTGCAGACACCTCTGGTTCTTTGGATTAGAGGGTGGTTTACTGGGTAAGTGATTAGTTTGTTTTATAAATCTAAGATAAAGGAAATAGGTGAAAGATTGAGGATTTTTATCTCTGTGTTATTTGAGTCCGAGTTAGTTTGATTTGAGTTGTACTATAGAAATTTTTTTCCAATTACATATAAGGCAGAATAAAACAATTTTGATTGCAACGTTACTTCTTGTTTTGAAGCTGTAAATAAATCCTATAATAAATTGGATTTGTTTAAAAATATTTAAATAATGTAGATATCCCAGAATTTCATTAATTAAAAGGTTTGTTAAATTTGTTATAATTTAATTTATTCATCCAGATCCAGGCAGTCAACATACCGAAGATGTAATGTGTTGCAGAATCAGCTGCAGTACTTATAAAAGTGAGACTGCCTCAAGAAAAATAAAACTTCCAGTAATCAAATCTCTCCAATTGTGCTGCTTATTGTAGGAAATAGTATGCGTTTGCTAAACTTGAAAGACTTAAAATGCCAATGAAGGTTTCTACATAGTGCTAATCAGGCTGACAAAAATGGTCTTCAATGTTATGATTCACCTGGCATATGACATCTCTCAGTCCTTTTCACTGGACCATATAAGCTCTTAATTAAAATGCACATGTATTGAAATCGTAGTCAAAGTTAATGGTTCATAAATAAATATTTTGTCAAGTTAATGGCATTATCCAATTAAGAGGAATGGAATCTACCACATTGTATTCTTTTAAAAGGCATTGGTTTAAGACAACAGTTAGGCTGTATTTTTGAACCTCCCAAAACTTACATTTTCTCTTTCAAGCAGTTCAACTGTAAGTGAAGTGAGCAGGTGCAAAACAGCTACCATGAGCAGGCCTGTTCATATAGACATTGACAGCATCATCGCTCAACTTCTCAGTGCAAGATCACAACCAGGGAAACAGGTTTGAAAAAGTAGTTACTAGTAATAACCAATATCATATGTAAGACCCCCACCCCCCGCAACGGTTATTATCTGTTGACTATAAATATTAGCTTATTAACTATGTATATTTCAGCTAAAAATATTGAATTGCAAGAAATTCATTGTAAAGATTTGAAATTATGCAACTTACATATGAGCCATTCCTAAAAATTGGTGTCTGAAACCTGACAAAGCAACTGAATTTTAAAATTAACTAAAATCCTTAAATTTCGGACTTCCTGTTTAGTTAATGTATTGAAATTATAGAAAATCAAAGTTAGAATATAAGTTATGATAGATATTTATACTTGTCTCTCGAGATGTGTTTATGGAGCAACCTATGTTGGTAGAATTGGATGCGCCTGTCAATATTGTTGATGCAAAAAACAACAGATTGCCAGACTGAACTCAACATAACTCAACAAGTTTGAAATATAAAAAGTTCAAATTATTGGGGTTATCTCTTTAAAGTGTCCTCTTTTCATAGAAAAAAACCACAAAAAAAACGAAAGTATGTGTCATTATTTATAACATTTTAAAATACATGCATGCTGGGGGGCACTTTTTTTGGGAATGGCTCATATTCAATACAATATTCTTCTGCTTGTTTGCTTGTTGTAAAGAAGGTTTTCATATTTACATTGCATTCGCATTTGATTCTGATAATATAATTTTACAGGTGCAGCTTCCAGAGGCTCACATTAGACACCTGTGTCTTGTCTCTCGAGATGTGTTTATGGAGCAACCTATGTTGGTAGAATTGGATGCGCCTGTCAATATTGTTGGGGACATCCATGGGCAATATGATGATTTGTTGCGGCATTTTGATGCTTGTGGCTATCCTCCAAATGCAAATTATTTGTTCTTGGGTGACTATGTTGATAGGTATGTCTCATTGAAGTTGATACCCAATTTTTTCCTCTTCTTTGTTATGAGGTGTTGTGTTCCTTTTCATTTTTTTAAATTGAAATTGTTTTACATTTTCTTGAAATAATTATGTACAGACACTTGAGAAAAGATCAAAATGTGCCAGAGGAGAGTCTAAATTTTAGAAATGCATAAATTAATTTTTAATGCTTTCTAGCATGAAGTTTAGGACTTCAGCAAATGTTTTTTATGGTTGGGAAAGTAGTATGGCGTTTTATTTTCTTGTAAACACCATTTTTAGAATGACCTGGAAAAGTGTTTGATTTGCCATGTCACATATGTTAATTGCCAAAAATCTCAATAATGGACATACATGTATAATTAAACCAATACATATTTATCTAGCTACTCTTGCTTTATGAACTAAAGAAAATTTTAAAGCCAAAAACCATATTTTGTTACTACATTTTCACAAAATTAAGGCACTGCATGTCACATCAGACCTCAAGATTTTTTCTCTTTTTCCCATATACCTAGAATCAACAGTCACAAATTTCTGACCAAGGTTTTGCAGTAAAAATTAACATTTGAAATCAATTTACAATCCAATTAGATTTTTAAAGAAATACAGTGGAACACACTTAAACCGAAAAGAAACCGAAATAATTGCGGGTTTTCCTTCTTTTTTCCTTATATGAAACCTACGGTAAACCGAAATCGTCGACCAGCATACGATCGCTAAATTGAAAGGAGATTACGAACTTCATCCCGCTGGGTGGCAAAGTTTCTCGAAAAATCAGCGTATTCGGACATACCTTTCCCTCCCTTAACTAAGCAATGCAGTACCCCTGCCAGTCATGAGTCATCAAATATATCACAACCATTGCCTACCATCACCCCTCTCTTGCTAATCAGCGCTAGCAATGGGCTTACAGTTACACACTGATCATCGTGAGCCATCTGGGCCAGGCCGGAGGTTATCTGGTATCCTCGACCTAGCCCCGCCCCATGCAGTCTAACACTAAATGTGCGGAGCCGAGCAAACATTGTTGCGTCACTTTTTACAGTTACACGCTGATCAGCGCGAGTCATCTAGACCTAACCCAACACAGTCTCTAACGCCGAATGTGCAAACATTGTTGCATCACTCATCACTGTCTGTGCGCATGTGGTCATAGACCGGGCTGGTGGAGTGGCTGACCAATGAACAAACTTAGGCGATGCTAAATTGTTTGCAGTGGTACAGACTCACACACGCATTGTTGAGGTTACTAGATCTAGGAATAGGGGTCAAGGGTGCCTTGAAATTGAAAGAAGAGAGTGGGGGATTTAAGCCCTTAAAGAAAGAATAGGTAAGGAAAGAAGAGTATGAGAGACAAGCTAAGAACGATTGACTGATTATTTGTATACAAGTTTGGGTGCCGGCTACTGTTAATTGGCTGAGAATAGGAATTTTTATCGACCTTGTGTTTTTTCTTTCTTCAAGGCACGCATTTTCTTTAATCCTTCACAATCACTGTCTGTGCACATGTGGTCATAGACCGGGCTAGTGGAGTGGCTGATCAATTAACAAACTTAGGCGATGCTAAATTGTTTGCAGTGGTACAGACTCACACACGCATTGTTAAGGTTACTAGATCTGGGAATAGGGGTCAAGGGGTGCCTTGAAATTGAAAGAAGAGAGTGGGGGATTCAAGCCCTTAAAGAAAGAATAGGTGAGGAAAGAAGAGTATGAGAGACAAGCTAAGAACGATTGACTGATTATTTGTATACAAGTTTGGGTGCCGGCTACTGTTGATTGGCTGAGAATAGGAATTTTTATCGACCTTGTGTTTTTTCTTTCTTCAAGGCACGCATTTTCTTTAATCCTTCACAATCACAATCGCTTCACAACCTAAGTGGGAGTCGGTCCTCTCTGTGGATCTCACCAAAATTGAAGTTTTTCACATCACACAATCCTCACGACGTGGAGTTTTATTTTTAGACAATGTCATGAAGAAAACACAGACCATACTCACTGGAATTCAAACTTCACGCCTTGAAAGGAGTTAATGTTGAGAGAGATTGAGAGGTAGGGAGAGAGAGAGAAAGAGAGAGAGAGAGAGAGAGAGAGAGAGAGAGAGATGGGTGAGGGGAGGGGAGAGGTCATTAAAAAGATCGAGAAAGAGATGTATTGAATGGGTAAATGATATGAAGAACACTAGTCTAGTCTATATCTAAATATTGATCTTGAGAGAGAGAGAGAGATAGAGAGAGAGAGAGAGGGGGAGAGGGGGGGAGACAGAGGACAGGCACATAAAGAGGAATCATAAATCAAGAAACTGTTAGTGCCTGCTGTCATTCTTTAAAAGCCTAACCAAATAAAAAGATGCTTGATATGGTAAGGAAAATCCGTTTGATTGGGATTGTCGAATATTTTACATGTCTGTGATGAGAAAAAAATTTGACAAAACAAAAAATCTGTCGCAAAAACGGAATATCGGGCGAATCTTTTGGCTCAACTCATTTAGCAAGGGATATTACCCAATTTTTAATTCAAGTTTTATGGCTTGTGTCCCTTTCTTTTTTTGTCGTTTTATCTTGGCTATGTTTAAACCGAAATTGAAATAAGATCCCCTAAAATTTCGGTTTAAAAGTGTTCCACTGTAAGTGTCTGATGTGATGCCAAACCCAACTTTAAAATGCAAGTACAAAACAATTGATAATTACCAAATTTTAAAAATATCTACTATATTCATTTTTTAAAGCTATATCTAAAAACTAATTTGGAGGCATGAAAACTATTGCACATATTTCTATGTGACTGATGTTACTTTTTTTAGGAATATGCTCATATGCAGTGGCAATAACTATGACTTAATTTTAAATTTTCCAACTTTTTTTTCTTAATCTTTTATAGTCAGTAAATTTTAAAATGTATTCATTTCTTGTTCGTTTTTATTCTTTCTTTTCAGAGGCAGACAATCTCTGGAAACAATATGTCTACTTTTAGCTTATAAAATTAAATACCCTCAAAATTTTTTCATGTTGCGCGGCAATCATGAATGTGCTTCAATAAATAGGTGAGTAGTGATTAATTACAATTAAATTAAAATTGCTGTAACTCATTTGATATCAATTCTAACTTTTCCTCATCTTCATTAACCTTGATTTTTCATGAACGTTTTTTTTTCCAAACTTGTAATTGTAACTGTAAGAGGTATTGATGATAATTAGTATTTTTACATATATGTTGATCTCAAGAATTTGTGCAGTATTGCGATGGGCTGTGGAAGTGTAAACTAGTAATCTTCCCTGCAATAGAGTGGTAACTATTCATCCCCGAAAGAGTTAGGGATATATTTTGGGGTTGGGGGTGGAGGTGAAATCTACCCCTAGCGCTCTACTGTAAATCTATATACCTTTTCATTCTTAAAAGTTGACTTAACTTCTTTTACTACATTGAATTTCTAATCACTGTCCACATTAAGTTTAATTAGACAGATGATCTACATGTAATCTAAGTTATTAAGAATTCAATTTATGATTTTGATTTAAAAAAAAAAACAACAAAAAAAACCTAACAATTTAGTCGTTGGGTGATTAAAAATTTTTCTTGTAGAGTTCAAGTATCTTCTTGATTTACATTCCTAAAAATCAAATATAATATCTTAGTTTCCTTTCGACATTTCCAATTTCAAATCTAGTCTGTTCTGAACCTTTTCAACAGCAAGACTTAATAGTTCTTCAGTAATGTCTTCCAGTTATCTGCAATAATAACAATTAGCAAAGTAAAGAACATGGTTAAAGAGTTCCAACCTGGGTCACCTATGCAAGAGTGGGAAAGTGCCGGCTACTGCCAACATGTCGGTCTATAGAGATTTCACAAGACCACTTGCCGGCTTCTCATAAATGTTCGGTAGTAACTTTTAAACAAAATTGTGGGTAGTAGCAGTGACCAAGATAGCCTATTACGATGTTATAATTACCCATACAATACTATTGACTACTACTAGTTTTGATAGGCAGTTAAAATTAAATGTGTATCGATAACTACATTTTCTTATGGACATCCAGGGAAAACTATTTTCTGTCCTGGGTTGTGTTTACTGGTGCAAAAACTTTTTGACTTGTCATTAACCCGCCTTTTATGCTCGCAATTATCCGACTTTTCAGACTATGGATGCAGAAGCCACCAATCTTCATCCAAGGAGGCCTTTCTTGTTTTTTTCATTGTTTGATGACATGGACAATTTTTTTTTTTTTTGGACAAAGAACAGCGCAGAGCTAGTTCTTTAATACCCCTTACATTCAATGCACCACTCAGTCATGGAGAAACCAAAACCGAAAGTAGAAATAACGTGTATTTTTACAAGAAGCAAAATTTACTCGGGAAGGTTCTAATTATCTATCATTTGAAAGAATATTGATGGCTTTAACTTAAATTTCTCTTTTATACATTCATACTTGACATTAAAAAACCCACTAATTTTCAATCTATTGAAGGAAAAGAAAGATTAATGTCTTCAGGTATTCAATGACTAAATCCAAAAAACATCTGACATCAAATCTAGATCTAGGCTTAGTTCAAAGTTGAAGATGTGTATACATGTAGTAGAGATCTATGTGTATATTTACAAGATCACTATGACTTCAATGGGTTTTTTTCTCTCCCAGGTCTCGATTTATATTTATATAGCCGATATGGTCTATATTCACATTAATATGTTGGTACAGGGTTTGTCACAAAAAGTGGGCTTTTTAAAAGAAGAGAAAAAGCAGACCAGGTCTGAAATCCTCATTAGGCCTTATTAAAAACATTTTTCATCATTATGCCTATCATGAATATTATTTAGCTTGCAAATGTGAAATGATTGATTCAATTTGGGTTTCCAATTTTTTCATTGTTATAGCTTTAATGAATCTGTATAAAAGCAGGCCTGCAGAGGTATAGCCTAAAGGGTACCCTAACAAACAACCTGTGGTGGGCTGCAGATTTTCCAGTAAATTTACCAAAATTCACTCGTTTTGCAGGCTTTTTGAAATTTTTTGCTCCCACCCATGCCAAATTGACAATACTTCCTATGGCAATAGAAAAGAAATCTTCATTTAAGCACAGAGGTTGTGGTTAGCGCAAATGGTAGAGTGTTGGATCAAAATTTACAATCAGTCAAAAATTTGAATCAGTGTCAGTTAAATATGACTGTTTTTGTGTGGCAGCGGGTAAAAATTCTGCGCAAGATAGCCTATATAGTATTGACAGCAGCAAGGCCTTGGTGAAAAACAAAAGGTCAATAATTTTATCAATACATTTTTTTTTCTTCTTGGTAAATGTTTGTTTAGAGGCGTTGATATCAAGATTTGGCTTTTTCAGGATATATGGCTTTTATGATGAGTGCAAAAGGAGGTACAACATAAAGTTATGGAAAACTTTTACAGATTGTTTCAACTGTCTACCAGTCAGTAAGTTGAATGTTGGAACCAAAAATGTCTCTAAGCTCATTTAAATTTGTATAAGTTCCCTTATTAAAGTACATAGTTAAAAAATTGCTTCACTTGTAAGGCCATAGAAACACTCAAATAAATGGCAACAATTTTCAAAGGTTAAATGGTCAGGTGCAATAAAGATTTTCGAATTCGAGCCACAGTGTTTGAAATGCATCTTTTTACTTTTAAAACAGACATGTGATTAAATTTATGTGGTGCTAAAATATTAATTGAACATCATTAAAACAATAGAAGCTCACTGAAAGAAATATGGATATTTTTAATGCTTAAGTATTTTGTAACATCTGTACTTTGTTACAATACAGACAGCTCATTTTTTTGTGATGGCTGTGAACCTTTTTGGATGAGATTTTACCAGTTTGTGATGTCCAGTTTAGATGTTATTGTTGTTGATCCAGCAACATTTGGGTTTTCGCCCTTTTTCCCATTAGTGTTTTTGAGTTGGTGTATTGTCCTGTAAAGGGTATTGCCTTGTTTGGCTTTAAGAGGAGGAAAAAAGCTCTTAGATCATTTAGAGGCGGACCACAGAAATGGTGATGGTCCACAGCCTTTAAGGGAATATACAGAAGGCACATTAGCAGAAGATGGACTTGTATTTTATTTGAATTTTTATTAAAATGAGCATTAAATTGTATGTTTTCTGTTTGTGATATGAAAGATTGTGAATTTTGTTCTTCTAGGCGGATGATTTTTATTGTCTTTTTGCTTGGGATTGATCATGTGTTTGAAGACGGCTTGTGCTGGCTTACCCATATCCAACCTGTTCATCCAGTCCTGTTAAATGTTAGTTTTTATCATTTGTGTCACAGTTGGTAGAGTAGAGGGGTATTTGGTTCCTCTTGTTGTGATCACTTTTCAGCAAGTGTTCTGTTTGTCTTTTCGGTAAATGTTTCAGTATCCAGGACTGCCAGCACCATGCTAGTTCTTGAAAATATGTCATCTCCTTACTTTTCTGTGCCCCGAATGGCAATTGATTTATCGGTGATCTGCCCTCTGTCATTGGATTCCTAGTCAGAAAGGAAAGGCTGATTTTTGAAGTGTTTTAAACAGCTCTGCGTTTACTTTAATATTTTATTTAGACAGTTCAAGATAAGCAGGAATTTCCAATGGGCCAGCCTATTATCTTTGAAGTCAATGCATTTGTTGTTCTGACCAGAGTTCTAGGATAACAGCTTTGTTTGTGTTGGCTGGGGGAGAGTTACACATAACGTTAAAAAAATCACTTTCTGGGGTTTCATTTAGGACAAAATGTAAGAGTTTATTGAATTTTATTTGACCCCAGGTGCTATTGTCGACTGCACAATTCTGTGCATGCATGGAGGTTTGTCACCAGATCTAACAGATTTAGATCAGGTAAGACAGCTGAACATCATTATTTGTATTTGACTTCATTATGCTGTAGTAGCAAAAACATTTTGAATGCCTTTTTTGGAAGCACTTATTGTTTGATGATATTTTAACACATGTAAATGACTTTTTGTGCAGTGAGATGGAGCATGCATGTAAAACAACGCGGCATACATTATTATTTTGGATTTTTTATTTATTCACAGTGTGTTAAGAAGCATCAAAATTCAAATGCACTTTTAGAGGCTTAAAAATACAGCTCTATCATTTCTAGAACCAGAAATACAGTTGTGCATACCTACGACAGCGCCAGCTGCAGCGGGACATTTCAAGAATCCCCGCTTTTTTCTACTATGTAAAGCATATTACTTGTGCTTGGATTTTACAGGACATGGAAAATGTGAACTTGGATACAGCAGGAGGGGGGAGGAGGGGGCAAGCTTGGTTCTCGAAAATAGCGGTTAATCAACCCGCGCAGTAATGTTTTGGGTCTGTCTCCCACACAGGGGGGTGCGGTGGTCCAGGGGTAGAACATCGGCTTCCCAACGCAAACGGTCCCGAGTTCGAATCCTGGCTGTTGCGTTCCCTACTGGTTGGGTCGGTGTCAGTATAATGTGACCGGCTGAGACACGAGTCATGGTATCCCCGCCCTGTCTCGTATGTGGCAGCACATAAAATTGTCAGACGTCCGTCTTGGGGCTCGTCCACAATATAGCCTATATAGTGCTGCTGTTGGACGTTAAACCAACCCAACCCCTACCCTTCTCCCACACAGCAGTCTAAACTCTAGGCTAGGTCTAGACAAAGGTTATGAATGCGTAGTGTGTGATCGTGTGTAAATAACAATAGGGGAAGGGGAGTTCAACAGGCATGCAGTCAAACATACAGAAATTGGATTGGTCAGCCTAGTGATGAATAAGATGGAGATAGGGATACTCTGAGGCAGTTTTGACAACACGTCAGCACAGTAACGCTATATTGTGGGGGAGGAGAGAGAGAAACAGAGGTCTAGGTGGTATCAGATCTTGAGCAACCGTACACAAAGAAAAGGCTGTGAAAAACAGAAACGAGATGAACTAATGATAGATTATTTCAAGGGTTGTGATTAACATTAATTTATTTTAAAAAATTGGAAATTTTGGTAGTGTTTCTTTTGCTTACAGCAGGATTTTTCTGTTTTACTGTATTTAATTTTAATTTGAATATAAAAAATTTAAATATGAATAGTAGTTTTCTCTCTTTAAAGGGCTCAATACTTATTTAGGGATTTACCCTGGTTGCCTCATATATTCATTACGGTTACTTTTTGTTTTTCAACAGATTCGTAACCTGCACAGACCTACTGATGTGCCTGATCATGGTTTACTTTGTGATATACTGTGGTCTGATCCAGATGAGGTTAATCTTATAATAATTATGATTGATAATTGACTAAAATCTTTAAAAAATCTTTTTCGAAAAAGCAGCATGAAAATAATCAATGCTCTTTTCGACTTAAAGCTTATTAATGGCAGTAAGACAGACAGACTAGCACTCTCGGTATTTTCTCGTTCTGGACCAGAATATAACGGATTTGCGTTAGGATTTTATTCATCAGTGGAATATTCATGGATAAAAAAAATATTATAATTTATATTAGGGCAGTGTAGCACATGCTTCTCCCCCTCCTCCTTATTATTAATTCTTCTTCTTCTTCTTCTTCTTCTTCTTCTTCTTCTTCTTCTTCTTCTTCTTCTTCTTCTTCTTCTTCTTCTTCTTCTTCTTCTTCTTCTTCTTCTTCTTCTTCTTCTTCTCCTCCTTCTTTTTCTTCTTCATCACCTACTTAATTAATTTCAATAGTTTCCAACATATGGATCATGGATAATTACCATGTACTATAAAAATACTTAGAATATTGAAAAAATATGTGTCGATGTAAGGTTTACCTTGTTTACTCTATATTAGGAGTATGCTATCATAATAAAATTTACAACTATCATAGCACGCTTACAAAAAAATAAAACTCTACATTTTAGCCATTCACGTGCAGCACGCAAAATTAAAATTATTGTAAACTAGAAGAATAAACACTTTCTGCATCCTTCCCGACAGTTTCTATCCCCTCTCCCCCTCCTCTTTTTGTATTCCCCTCCCTCTCTCTCTATTTATCTATCTATCTACCTCACTTCCTCCTCCCTCGATTAATCTATCTCTGTTCAACCTTCTGAGTTTAGCCTTATCAGAAACAAAACCCCACCAAGGCATGACTAAATGTCCTAGAGTCACATAGGGCCTATCCCTGAGGAAACCTGATGACTGGCGCCTGGTGAGCGATTTGAGGTGCGCGACAATGATCGGTGCCATCTAACTTTTGGAAAACATTTTAATTCCATTACTCCAGTTATTTGGATATATATTTTTTAGTAGAGTCGAGGCGTTCTGTCGCCAAAACTCGAAGACGGCTCAACCTATAATTATGAAAATTTCACAGAAGCTACATCTTACTAAATACTTTGTTTACCGGGTCCCTTTTTATTTATTTATTATTTCATAAATTTATTATAATTAAAAATAAAAATAGTCCGCCTTAAAATCTCCGGATCGTCTTTTATAATAACTAGATCTAGGCTTGGTTAGTCAGTCGTCATCGACTACCGAATGTTCTAATGGCACTGCTGCCGCTGGACTTCAGCAATCTATCTAGATCTAGAATCTGAATCTAAAATCTTGGCTTACTTGAACAATCTTTCTAGATCTACAATCAAGGCTTAACTAATGAAAAGGGTTTAATAGATCTAGATACGATGGTATATATCTAGATCTAATTCTATGATATAAATAATCAGTGCCGAAGTTAGGTTGCAGGAGGCCCTGGACCCAGCTCAGGTGGGGGGCCCCTCACTCCCTTATGATTCTCCTAGGATGCATAAATTACAAAGTGTTTTGAAGGAGGATCGCTTTTGGTGGGGTGCCCTATACCCTCTCCCTGCCTTAAATCCAGCATTGCTTTAAATCGCGAACTACATAGTTGACCTTTCGGTGGGAACTGGCTCAAGTGGCAGAGCGTCTGTTTCTCAATAGGTACCTAGTTCTGGACAAATTTATTTGTCAGATTTCGTCCCCTACTGATTTGTTCAGTCAATGACAATGGTGATAGTTCCAATTGCTTTAGGCATTCTAGAAAGCTTAAATTTCCCCTCATACCAATGCAAAGCGTGAGAGACTCTTTAGCCACCATCTTGAAAATATTATTTTAAAAAAATAGAAACGCATTTATTAAATAATACTAGTCCAGGTGTAGTTTTTCAAGTTATGGTTAAGGTTGGTTAAGTCAATATTGATAGCTGAACCTGATAAGCTTGGCTATCGACTAGGTTTGCAGTGACTGATCATGCTAAAAAAACCTATATTTGTTTTCTTAGAAGTTGGCAGCTATGCATTGACAGAAAAAAAAAACCTGGTCTTTCTGAAATTTTTATTTGAAGTTGTCATATTTGATGACATAGGATTTCTGTTTTTTTTTTTTACTTTTACAACAGTGATCTGGAGAAATCTTGAGGTTTGACTTTTGTCACTTTGACACGTTGAATTTTCACTTACTAAATACTAAAATGCACAAATACAAAAACACTTTTGCTGACTGACTATTGGTGAAAAGCCAGACTACTCTTTGATTAGCATATGTTTGCAGTGTATACTAATTTACAATTAACATTTCAAGCAGCAAACAGCATTAGCTAAAGAGAGGACATTTCTAATACTGTATGTTAATAATTTCAAAGGCCTGTTTAAACATTCATTTTAATACTTACTTACTCTTAATTGTCCATATTCACACGTGTATTTTGGTCTCATCTAAATAGTTTTAAAAATTGTTACATGTATAAATATGCATTTCCCCTTAAACCCTTTGCTTCTCTGAAATCTGGAAAGCTTTTTTTTTTCTTCGTGAATGAGATTGAAGTGGTATCTTTTTTACTTCACCCTATCTAGCAAGATGGTAAAAAAAACGACCCTGTACTACTACTACTACTACTGCTACTACTACTACTACTACTACTACTACTACTACTACTACTACTACTACTACTACTACTACTACTACTACNACTACTACTACTACTACTACTACTACTACTACTACTACTACTACTACTACTACTACTACTACTACTACTACTACTACTACTACTACTACTACTACTACTTTAAGCACAGTGATGTCTGTCTAAGGGAG
Source organism: Elysia chlorotica (assembly GCA_003991915.1). Classification (NCBI taxonomy): domain Eukaryota; kingdom Metazoa; phylum Mollusca; class Gastropoda; family Plakobranchidae; genus Elysia; species Elysia chlorotica. The sequence continues at coordinate 59,108 of RQTK01001071.1, forward strand.
AGATGTGGCAAGATAAATGACATCTAAGGAGTGAAAATCAAAGAAATTACTATTGTCCTTAATCACTTTCTTGGGTTGAGTAAAAGCGCTTGCATGTGTATGATATGGGTTAATCAATACATGTTTAAAACTAGACCTTATATATTCTCCCCTTATGTGCAGTGGTTGTGGTTACCTGTAACTTGTGTGGACAGTTTGAGGCTAGGAAAGTTTTACTTTTACCAAAAGCCTATGAAAGCTTGTGATATGTTTTTCTGTTTATGGCCTATGCCAACTGCAAAGGAACTCTTAATATACAAGAGTGTGTATCCAATCACTGAGGAGTAGATCAAGGCTGACTATCTTGGATCCCCTTGATTGTCCTCTTTTGCTTGCTTAGCTCAAATCACTCACACATTTTTTGTGATTTTGGCTGTGCCCCTTAACTCAAACTTTTAGGGTAGGCACTATTGTTGAACTCTGAAACCAATAAAGATTTTACAAATTTGAATATTCTCACTCTTCAGTTTTTAATAAAATGTATACAGTCACTGCTTTTATGCATGCAATGTGACTCCATTGGGTCAGAGGTTGAAAGATAATTTTTCAAATAAGGTAAGCAGTTGTTAATATTTTTACAAACTTTACTTTCGTAGTCCAGGCATGTCACCTCTGTAATTCGAATCCTCTTAATTTGAAACTTTGATTCATTGCGAAGCAGTCACGGACTTGTTCACATCGTAGGTTTTCTTGGCATCCTGCTGGCCATTCCCCTTTCAAAATATGTCCCCAAAGGAACCCATTTTTCTTGTTTCTAAAGGGATGATTTTTAGGCAGAAATTTCTACTAACTCTCATTCTTTTTATACTTCAATCTCTTTCTGTTTTCATATGCGCCTTTACTGATGTTGTCACCTACTTCACACACAAAAAAAGAGGCTGTAACAATTATTTTTACTACTAATAACCTGTCAGACATTATAGATTAAAATGATTATGATGTACAGATAGATATTTTAGTTTCCTAAATACTACTTCAGTACTTGGTGGCTTGGATTGACATTAGAAAAACTGAGCATGCATAATCATATTACTGTCAAAATGTAGTTTTTGTGACATATCAAAATTGATCATTAATCTCTCTTTATCTTATATCAAGTGATGCTTTCTTAATGCTTAAATAATCTTATTTAAGGTCTATCAATTTACTATAAATGTCTTTTTATATCTTTCTGTTGAGTCTAATGTTGATTTGGAAGAGACGTAGAGTCAAACAATTTATGGGGTATTTCTATGTGTAGCTTTACACTCGTTAGGAAATATATATATTTGTGTATTTGTTTACATTTTTCTCGCCTTCAACATCTATTCCAATGAAAAAAAGGTGCATCACAAAATACTATTTTCTGCAGTCTCACCCATCGTTAACCCAAACGTATGCTTTGAAGCCGAGTACTTTATTTAGGGGCCTTATAATGCAGCCTAGCACAGTGCTGCAGGTTAGTTGTAAGTTCAGATGCTGAAAGTCTTTTCACCAAATAATTTACCTTTAGTTGCTGCTTCCTATATATCTTTGGTACTTTCAGATTTCCACCAAGGTATTTTTTTTTACCTTACTGCATGATGTTCATTTACAGAATAACTTTATTGATCCTAAAGGGAAATTTGATTCCATCACCATAAACATAACCTGGCATGTACATATAACATAATTACTGTTAATCTCTCAATCAAATAAAAAAAATTAACAGTGTAAAAAGAATACACAGTACAGGAAATGTTTCACGTATAAAATGCAATAATATAAAAATAAATATATAAATATGTGTATAAACAGTAACTATTGCAACTCTTAAGCCTTTAATATCGCAAGATATGTTCACAAAGTGTTAAGTATAATATATGTGTGTATATTTATGGTTATTTGATTCCCACTCATGTCTATGCTTTTGTATATCCTACTCTTAAGCTACTATGCCTATGCTTTATGATCTTAGTCCTCATATCACATTTGATTTCTGAACCAATGTAAGGACACCATTTTGACTTTGCGTTTATTGTATTGCTTTATCATGCTTCATAAAAGTACAAAATTAAGAAAAACTGTTACCGGGTATGCAAAGGGACGGATTGTAGAAACACACATCATTATAATAGATGTTGGGGGTAAACTCAAGAGTAATGAGTTTAAAAAAAAAAGGAAAATATTAAACTCCTGTGCAATATGTAAAAATTTTTTTTATCTCAGCTTCCTTAGTAATTATACTAGTTAATGTAAAAAAAGGTGTGGACTATGATCTCATTATTAGAATTAATTTACTTATTTATGGTTTATACAAAAAATAAGTACTCCCTTGTCCTTTTTTAAATTTACTCGGCGTTATGTTTGTTTCCTAATGACCATTATTAAAAGAAAACGTTTACTAAGAATCTTTCAGAAAATGTAAGTTATTTTTTTTATATAGTATTAATACGTTAGAAGGACAATTATCATTAAAATATGTATTTTTTAAAACTATTATGGTTTTTCATATGTTAGACACTTATAAGGTTGTTGTTTTTTTTTCCTACTTATGACCTTTTAGTTCTTGGTCTTGATTTGGTAGTCATTGAATCATCAATCACATTAATTGCACACTTAATTTTTATTTCAGGACATAACAGGTTGGGGTGAGAATGACAGAGGTGTTTCCTATACATTTGGAGGGGACATAGTCAAAGAATATCTCAGGCGTTTTAGTTGCAGCTTGATTGCCAGGGCTCACCAGGTTAGTTTATATTGATTTATCAAAAGTCAAAATCAGTTACAAGTGGCCATGAATTTAATGCTGCTTACAATAATTATAAAACAAGGATCTTGACATTGTAGAACTAGAGGGAATCTAAGACCTCAAAAAGGGCAAATTTATGACTGATTGGATTGGGCGGCTTTTATGACGATAAACCTAGTCTATGTCCCCTCACTTTTTTAAATTTCTTTTTTGTCAATTATTGCGACTCAAATTACATCAGATACATTTAATAAAGTAGGTTTCACGGCCTAAAAAATAAATTCTTTCTGATTTAAAGAAGTTTATGTAAAAAGCCACCTAAGGGCATTTTTATAAGAAAAAGAGTTTAGGGGAGCATGCCCTAAAACCCCTTAGTTGGATCCCACCTTCATCAGTGGTTTCTAAATTTTTCATGCTTTTTGCAAGTCTTTACCAGCCCTGTTTACTCTTGCATGATGATTGAAAACAAAATCACTATCAGGGCTGCTACTCTTCCGCGGAAATCTGCTGTCATAGAAAACTGGGTATTTTCAATGGTTTTCTTTCGTGTTGTCATGCATTCTAATGTGCATTTTCATACAAGGGATGTAGATCTAGTTTATCGATTATTTATCTGCATGCTGATCTTTCCATCTTCACACCTAGTCATCACCCCTTGTCGTCATTTACAATTCTTTTATGAATCTTGAGTCCGAATATTCTTTTACAAACAGGGATTCTAATTTAGTTTGTTTATTTGTCACATCATTACCAATCTCTCAATTTTACTGGATCCAGTCCTCTGCCCCCGCCGTCATTTCAAATGTACTATTATTCTCTTTGTTCTTAAACTGCGCTTGATCTTACTTGATGCCATTGATATTGTGTACTACAGTTGAACTTGGAATACAACGAACTCGGGTTCAAAGAATACCCTACATTCAACAAACAGTAAAGTTTACAAACTTGTATAGCAGCCACCATAAATCTAGTTTAAATTAGACCACCAAAGATCTTCAGGGTCATTCTTGAAAAAAACGTTTCTTCCATAAGTCAGGACTGACATCATGTAGTAAAAGGGGTGGGTCACAAGGGTGACGCAGAGAGAGGGAGAGGAGAGGCAGCTGATGGACGACCATTGAGCAAGATAAAAGATCAAAGAGTTAAAGTCGCCAGTTCAAAATGTGAGATGTGTTAGTGTGCGTAGTTTGAAAAGGAGACGAAAAGGGAAAGTTTGAGGTAGTTGGGTGGGGGTGTGATTAACTCAATACCATCTGTACGATACTGTAATGGAGATAGGGTATTGGCAGTAGTAACCCACTACATGGCTTCAAAGAATCATGCAAGAAGAGGACAGTGCCGATAATCTAGATCTAGCTCTAGATTCTGATCCCATCACAAACGACCCAAACAACGCTTTCCCCTGATCCTCTACCCTTTATGATGTTGAAGTAGATATACATATTTACCTGTAGAACATGCCAAAGTCTTGATCTTTTTGACTTTGATTATTCTGCAGATCCAATTGATTTTTTCAAACTTGACTCTTAGCTGCTGAGCAAACAAATCTCTACGCTTCCCAAACTAGAGGACCAGATTGTTTGGTTTCAAAAAAGCAATGTTTTATTTGCTGATTAAAAAACCCATCAGAAATGACACTGGCAGGCACCCTGAAACTATTTTTGAATGTCTGATTTGCAAGACACACCTTTGTGATGTGACGTCCTGTGCACAATTCCATGAAAATGTCTTTAAAAGTTATAAATATGTGCTAAAAACAATTGAAACAAAACCAAAATACAATTTTATTGGTAATTTTATCTTTTGTCATTTTTTCATCATGTTGTATATCAATAAAAAAAAAAGACTTTTATGACCTAAGTATTAAAAAATTAGAGTTATGTCCCTTACACCGGGAATGGGTCACAATAAAAATGTCTGATGGCTGGTAGTGGTAAATTATGGGTTAAGACTGAGTCCATATGCATTATATAATGTATCTGTCCACATTCTGCTATATGCACTGTACATTATAGTGTACTGTATAAATAATTATGGCCACAAACGCTGTATATCAAGATTATTTTACTTGAAATGGCAAATAACTTTCTCTAGACCAAGCAAATGTCAAATTATGAGAGATCTTTATTTGACAGGCAGACAAAAGAATTTGATTGGAACAAAAAACACTCAAATAGAATGCGTTTAACCAAAATAATTTGAACAATGACGCTCACATGTTGTAGTCGTTTTAGCGAAAACCTTTATGTACGCTAAAGAGACAGAAACACTATATATAGTGTGTATAGACACTTGTCTTTTAAATGCAGCCAGCCACGACAAAATTTCAGGGTTGTTTTTTTACTCAGTTGAGTGGCATGCCTGAGTATCCACAGTTAAGTTGTTTTAAAAAGCTTTTAAGGATGTAATTTCCAACCACTTTAAACAAGCAAATTGGTTTTTAAAATCAATTTTTTTCCTTCACAATGTTATGCTCATATGTTTTACATTTTCCTTTACTATTTCAGGTTGTGGAAGATGGATATGCATTCTTTGAAAAGCGAAAGGTATGCTATTCTTCCTCTTTCGGATTTCTAAGTCTAGCTTCTTCCTCCACGAGCCTCCACTGTGTCATACCTGCAACTGTCAATTGTCCATTAGTCACATTCTGGTTGATTGTCCGGTTTTTTACCGGGAAAGAAATCTGTACCTGGCTTCTAAGCCTCTAGAGAGCATATTTACTTATGTTAGTCCTCAGCGTCTACTTAGGTACCTGAAGGACATTGGTGTATGAGTATATTTAACTGTGATAATCCTACACACGGATCTTTTAAACTACTGGACATACCCTTCACTTTTAAACTACTGTACAATGATACCCTTCACTTTTAACCAAACCTTTTACGCACAATTTTTATGCTTTTACTACTCAAAGAGATTAGGAATCACCGTTGCTACTTGTATAATGCATTAACTGTCTTAGGACATCATGGGCACAACATAGCCGTTACCGTGCTGACGTGCCGTAAAACAAACTCACTCACTCACTCACTCACTCTTCCTCCATCCCCCCCTCCTCCCCCCCCCCCCCCCCCCCTCTCTCTCTCTCTCTCTCACACACACACACAGCTGTCTGGCTTATTTATATTCTTCTGCTTTTCCTTCTCTATCTCTTGGCTCTCTAGTTTTTCTCTCTTTCTAGCTTCCTTTGTATTTCTTTTCTTTCAATTATATCCCCCCCCCCCCCCCCACCATTTTTAACATGCAGCCCTCGAAAATTAGAAATGTTGTGGTTTTCACTGATTCACTGTCAGTATTATACAAAGCTCACACAGCAATGGATCCTAAAACACTCTAATACCACTGGATATGGCAGAGCAGAAACAGCCAGACACACCTGTTACACTAAACACTGCAATCAAATCATAAAAACAAACTTAAAGCAAGATTGGATGGATAAATGGGCTATCGGCAAAACAGGAAGAGCAGTCTTTAAACACATGAACGCACCAAAGCCAAATGATAACATCAACTTCCTCTCTAGAAAAGATCAATCCACAATCTTATGACTTAGAACTGGACACATACAACTGAACCTCCATCTAAACAGAATCCAGCATAAACTTCCCCCAATGTGCTCACTGTGTGATCACATCTATGTATCAGTGGAACACCACCTTTTCTTATGTCCTCATCAGGACGACTTAAGAACCCCCCTTCTTCCTCTGCGACTAAACCTAGATAACACCCTCTACGCAATATAATACCCAACAGCAGAAGAATACAGGCATTGAACTGAAGGGCGAAAGTCCATACATTGTTGCATAGCAACAATAACAACATCCCCCTCTCTCGGATTTCTAATTCTACCTTCTCCCCCTCCCCCTCTCTCCCTCTCTTTCTTTCTCTCTCCCCTCTCTCTGTGTCTCTCTCATCGTTTTAGACTCTTTCTCATTCGGCTTTCTTCTTTTTCATCAGACCACATTGTATGTTGAACTCCACTTTTTTCTGTTCATGTGAGTGTGGACTTATTATTGGAATTGGCTCACTTTTACACAGTACTGAGTTTATTTGGATAGAAGATCGACACATACTGTAACTGCCAGTGCTTTTTTGATAATCTTTGTTCGAAAATCTGGTCTGATATTTTTCTAGAAATTCATGGCATGTATATCTAATTAAATTAAAATATTATTAGCGTTGGCTCAGTCTCCAGTGCTCGAGACTGAGGTCCAAGGTTCAAATCTTTTGTGTCACCACTTTTTTTCCACCCAGCCCCTTCTTCCTCCCATCTTTATAGGAAACCTATGGGACATAACATTAATTTGAAGATGACATTTTTAGCAATATACAGTGCCAGATATCTCTAAGATTAGCACTCTGGATTGACAAGTAGGACAAGGATGTAAAGGGTTTGATCCTCAGCTGTTTTGAAGAACTTTCGATTGGGGCTACAAGGCTTATGTTAAACACATAACCCTTTACGTCAAAAGACACAGAAGAGGAATGTTGATTGTCGGTTGGCCTCCAAAGGGGTTAACCTCTTTTTTTGTTTTGTTTTCTTCATTTCTAGCTGGTGACTATATTTAGTGCACCAAATTATTGTGGTGAGTTTGACAATGCTGCAGCAGTCATGATTGTATCAGAAGATCTTACATGCTCCTTCAAAATATTAAAGGTTGGTGTGCTTCCTTTTTATTTGTGGCATTTTTTTTTAACGTGTCAAATTCATACTTTTTGCAATGAAAGGGGATTCTTAATCCAATTTAACCCTATCCATACATCGCATGTTCCTATGAGTACGTCGGGGGTGACTTTGTGCCCCAACATTTTAATAGGCAGCGGTGTAAGAGCAGCAGGCGGAGGATGAGGAGTTAGAGGAGGAGCAGGAGAAGCAGTAGAAGGACATGCAGAATGAGCTGGAGGAGGAGCAGATGGAAGTGAGAGCAGAAGGGAGAAAGAGGAGGGAGGAAGAGCAGAAGCGAGGAACAGCAGGAAGGAAGTAAGACCTGGAAGGAGGAAAAGGAGGAGGGAGAAAGAGGAAGAACAGAGGGAGAGGAGCAGGAGCAGGGAAATAAATAGTTTCAACAATACACACCGTCTTTATGCCAATGTAAGGGTAATAACTCTCCTTTATCATATACCAAATAAAAAAAAAGCTATGATTGATGTTGCTGGGCAGAGGTTTTATTGGGACTGATTTTATTGATTTTTTTTTTTTTAGAATGTGAGCTCCATGGTACATATCTATTTGAGAGAAAATAATCTTGGCTTAACTATTATATTAAATTGAAGTCATGATTTTGACTAAAGAAGATGCAGAAGTAAAAGTAAGCTCAATGATTTGACAATTTTTTCCTCAGCCCATGTTACCAGAACCCCCTAAGCCTCTTGCTGCCAAGGGTAAATTAAGATGAAATGTGCCGAATTATAGACATGATATTCCAATCCTTTGGATATTTTTCTTTTTTTCACTGTTCTTGATGTGATTGGAGAAAACAGGACATGTTTTTTTTTTAAATTATGCTTTTAGTATAGATTTTTTTAAATCAGAGATACATTTGAAGTTTGAGTAAAACTACCAAGACAACTTTTGATCTTTCAATACTATGTAAATTTCATCATTTTCTTTTGTATAACAAACTGGATTAAGGTATCAGGATCCCCAATAATTGGCATGTTATATTTATAATTTAAGTGTTGTTTTTTTCTGTATGATAATTTAAACCTCTTTTACATTAACTTAAAATAAAGATAACATATAGCCTTATTTATTTACAATGACATTTTTTACACCTATTTTTAGGTCCTGGTACCTTAAGCACTGAGGGAGTTTGAATTGTAGGCCTTATTTCTTTCTCAGACTTATGTATGTGGTATGTTGAAAGTAGAAATGACCTTTCCTCCCACATTTTTGTCCTTTCCAAACAGTTGCAATGTTGTCAAAGAGTTTATATTAGATTTTGAACATGAAGTTATTTCTTGTTTTTCTCAGATAGGTTACCCAAAATCTTGAAAATATTTAAGTTGTCTTTCAGATCAAGTAAAAAAAAAAGGATTATTTAAATATGTATTTCAAACAAACTTTTCTCTTTTAACTGGGGTAGCCCTGGGGTAGAACATCGACTTCTGACGTAGGATGTCTGTAGTTCGAGCCCTGGTGATTTTTCTGCCCACTGGTTGGGTCGGTGTCAGTGTAATGTGATCGGCTGAGACCGGAGACATGGTATCTTCACCCTGTCTCAAGTGTGGCAGCACATACAATTGTCAGATATAGCCTATAAAGTGCAGACGTTAAACCAACTTAACAACTTCTCTATTGACTTAATAAAAAAAAATCTGGGAATATTGTCAATTATTATTTTATGTCAATTTTAAATGGTTTGGTATAAATTATAATTGTTTTCCATTCATTCTCTTTGATAGGGTAAACATGATATCATGGCAGCATTTCATCAGACTTTTATTTTTAAGCTTTGATTTTGCTGTGTATCTAATTTGCTATGTAAAGGAACGAGTTTGCCAATGTAGAGACTCATTTTTAGACAGTGAGTAATTGAACAAAGATATTTCAAAGCAGGTATGGAATTTGCCAAAGACCTTAAAAATATCTTGCCATGTGTTGCATATTGGCAAACTAGATTGACTGTTTTTACTGTTGGGTTATTTATCTTTTGCATCAGGAATCAAACTTACTATACTAATGACTTCTAATCTAGCTGTTGTCAGAGAACCAAATTTACCTCTCAAGTTTTTTTACCCAGATTCTCTGGGAGTATCAAGATTCATTTCTTCCAGTTTCATGCCAAATCTTGCTATCCTGCAGTTTTTTGCCTGCCATTTTGGCAGAAAAATAGCTCTTTTCAGAAGAAAAAAAGGCAAAAGTACGGATTGTCTTTTTCTCTTTCAAGTTTTTTGTCTCTATTAAAACTGACTCGGCATGGATACAAGTTTACACAAGATTTAAAGAGAGTCAAATCTTTCTCGATAAAAATAAAAAAATCTTCCAACTTCTTCTTGAATTAAATTCTCTCTCTCTTAGTCTTACTCTCCTTTCCTTGTTCTCTCTTTCTCTGTTTTCTCTCTCCTCCCCCCTTTCTAGCTCGTCTTCTTTTGGGAGGGTGCGGTAGCCCTGGGGTAGAACATCAGCTTCCAACGCAGGAGGTTCGTGGTTCCAGTCCTGGCAATTTTGTCCCCTACTGATTGGGTCTGTGTCAGTTTAATGTGATCGACTAAGACGGAGTCATGGTAACCCCATCCTGTCAGACGTCAGTCCTGGACAATATAGTGCTGATGCTAGCTCCTTTTTTCGTCTCCCCCCCCCCCCCCCCCTCTCTCTTTAGTCTTTATCTCCTTGTTTGTTTTTTCTCTCTGTCTGTCATGGAATCTCCGACCTGTCTCGTTTGTGGCAGCACATAAAATTGTCAGACGTCAGTCTTGGGGTCCGTCCACAATATAGCCTATATATTGATGACGTTGTACGTTAAACCAACTTAACTGCAACTACTGTCTCTATTTTTTTCGCCCCCATCCCTCTCTTGCTCTCTGTCTGTCTCTGTCTCTTACTCTTAGCTGTCTTATCTTCTCCAGGTTTGATAAGACTAGACTTAGTATTTTTTTCCCCCTTAGAAGGTGTCATTGCTTGGAAAATTGAAAGCTTTTAAAAATGATCAATGATAAGCAAAGTTTCGATTCAAGTTCTAAATTAGGTGAATACAATGTTCATGGAATCAATAATAGTCATTTGCCAAAATGTGTTTTTGAGGAAGACTGAAAATTTTAGCGAAATTTTTATTTGTGTGTATGGTACATGAATTTTAAACAAACGAAAGAGGCTTCTGAGTTTGCCAAGTCATTCCCAACCAAAGGAAAAGGTTATTTTATCATGTTGCCTCACACTGTTAGGCAAGTTTTGCAGGAAATTTTTGCAAATTTTTTGGTTTCAAATGACAAAAACTTTTAGGCTGTTCCCAAGTGGTTTATTATAAGTTGATTCCACATTTATATATTAACATGTAAGTGTGAAGCAACCAGGGTGAATAAGCCTCATGTTGCTGATATGTTTTAGGCTTGAGCCCTCTTTACTTAGAAAATGAATCTGTATTGACTTTGTTGTTCAATTTAAAATATAAAACATTAAGCCAGGTGCTACTGCTAGCAATGATAGAATTAAAAATTTGCATATTCTCAATTATTTATACAAACACACACACAAACAAGAGTTTAAAATATCTGTTTTCCGCAATTCATTTTGTTTCTTGAAATGTGACAGAATTGTATGCAAGTGGACGTGAAACAAAATTCCAACTGCTTGTATGTGACAAAGTCTGAATGTTATATTGTGCAGACTATAGAATCAAATTTTAGTGATTGCGATTATATTGTGCAGACTATAGAATCAAATTTTAGTGATTGCGATTATATTGTGCAGACTATAGAATCAAATTTTAGTGATTGCGATTATATTGTGCAGACTATAGAATCAAATTTTAGTGATTGCGATTATATTGTGCAGACTATAGAATCAAATTTTAGTGATTGCTAGTGTCACACTATTTTTTTCTTCATTGTGCAAAAGTATTACAGCAAAGATAATCATAACCTGAAGAACTGGAGTTAAAAGCGATTTTATTTTTTACCTTCATCATGTTAGTGGAACTCACATGCAGACTGTTGACATAACACTTGGTAGATATGTTTTTTTTTATTATTTATATATAATTATTCTACTGACATTGTGGAAGAGAATAATTGTTTAAAATAGCTGTTGAAAAATAATGATGAATGCACAAACATACACTATATTGTTTATCATCAACTTTATCTCTTGTCATCAAAGGCTTAAACATTTAAAAAAATTTCAAATCAAAGGCCAATGCTTTTTTTGTAAATAAGTTTAGGTGAGTGGTATTAATTCCATGTGGCTGAAACTAATCAAATTCTCCTCCAGTGCCATTATCCCATGGGTTATTGAGTTTTTATGATACATTTTGTTTTCAATTGACATTGACTCACTCGCTCAGTGTACACTTGATTTATTCTAACACAGTTTTGAGATTATTTATTTCAAGGTATCTTAAGTGTCTAACAGTACACAGTAACATCTGTTCTTGAAAAGTCTGAATTTACTGCACTGGTTTGTATTTTAAATATGAAGGTTTTAATTTCATAAGTTATGTGCATATTTCTTATTGCTTTAATATTTGTTTTTCCTTGAAATAGAAAAGTACAATGTACAAAGAAAATCACTTTTCAAGTTCAACATAGGCCCTATCAGTTTTACTAACCAGATCAGATATGGTAGTTCAAAGGAACTACCCCTCGCGAAACTAGAAAAAATACAAAAACAAAACTAAACAACAAAACCACTAAAAACATTAATTTTAGAGTGTTGCCAGACGTCGATCACAGGGCTAACACATACATGTAAAGCTTGAAACTTTCTTTTAAGTAGTCAATTCAAAGCGATCAAAGAACCAGCACTAATTTTCTGTGGTCACTTAATTCAACTATAAGTATAAACAGTGGTTGGACTCGGGCACAATGTTTGGCTATGGTCAGGTTAGATGGTCCCAGTCGAACATAATTTGTTGACACAGTTACATTTACAAAAGGAAATTCGACAAACTGGAAGTAAAGGGAAACAAACTCATGGGCAAAATGAAAGCACCAAGTTCCTTGCGCTTCTAGCTGGTTTTGATACTGTTCGCAGACTGGGTTATTGACTCTACAATCTTTCCTTACATTTCATAGTAGGTTGGAAAATTGGCACGATTTACCTTAAATGGAGGTACCTGTCATATGCTTTTGTTTTGTTTTGCCATGTGAGCATTTTTTTGTATAGACATGGTGGTACAAATGAAATACATTAACCCTCCGAAGAAAAATTTTCTGCAGACTTGTCTTGAATTTTTCAATTCAATTCAGTTTTTGCCTGTGATATTTTTTTTGCATTAGAAGTGATCTTTTTTCTTTCTTTAATCTTACTCTTTTTTATAGTTGTGAAAAAAAATTTATAAAAAAAAGTATATTTTATTTCATGATAAATGCACTCAGGTCATAAACTATTGGACCTACTGTCATCTTAAAATTATTAAAATGTTTATTTTCTTATAAACCAACATATATTTGCAAAAAATGTTAATTTCATAAGAGCCTTTATGGTAAGGGGTTTGAATTTCATCTATAAAACTATATGCATTATGATTGTAATTAAACTCAAGTTATAAATCTACATGTACATCTTTTTGGGAATTATTAACCTTCACCTTCACCTTCGGATAAGCATATGGGTCAGTCCACCAGTATGAGCCATAATTTGTGACATGGTCAAAATTTCAGTTTATTCAATTTAAGGTGGGTTTTTTTTGCTCCTTAGATGGTTCAACTATTCCAATACATTGTGGTAAAATCTGAGAGCTCAAGCTTTGGCATGAAGAGCGATTGTTAAAAAAAGCTGACGAGACTTCGCGTGAATATCGCAGATACGCTAAATCTAGTGTAGTAGGAACATTACATTCGGACGACGCAAAGGCAGCATCTACGGAATTCGAAATTGCGACGGTATTTCTGTAGATAACTGATAATGCGTGAAATGAAGTTGAAAGGGATGGATCCTCATTAGATTTAAACGGATAGCGAATGCTAACGTTGTTTATGAAGCTTATTGCATTTAAAGGATTGGAAAGGTGGAAAAGGACGATGCAAGTAAATCTAACGCGATTTTCGACGAAGCTATACTTAAACAATTTCATTTTAAAATGCTACCGCTGAGCAGAATAGTGTTTTTAACCTTATAAACTACCATATAAAACACTTTTGGAATACATTTTTTCAAGTTTTAGTGCTTGAAAATGCATCCGAAATATAGGGGTCAAGCTCTGTCACAAAAATAGTATGGATTTTCATACGATTTAAAAAAAACAAACAACTAACACAGCTTCACTTTGTTAAAAGTATTAACATTGTCAAGCTTGCAGGAGGTTCCTTTGTTTATTCTTGACCATCAATAAAGTTTCACTTGTGTAGGATGTATATGATGATAAGAAATTTGATTTTAAATGTGTGTTGTAAAAATGGCTCTTAATGGTGGACTGACCCATATTCATCTATCGACTTAGATATCAATCCATTTACTAATCTATAAATAAATTTGTCTTTTTATCTACAGTATATGCTTATCTATCTCTTCATCTATTTCTCTATCTGTTTCTCTATACAAGTAAAACTATTTTTATTACGTCCAGAAATGCTTAACACAATAGTTGGTACACCACCCTTGGCATCCTCTGTGTGTGTTATTCTAATTTTCTATAGTCTCTATTTATTGATCTATTTATGGCGGAAAGGAAAAAGAAGGAGAAAAAGAGGAATAAAATTAAGTAGCGCAAGAAGGGGAGTAAAAAGGAGGAGAGGAGGATGAGCAAGAACAGGTACAGCAGGAGGACCAGTAAGAGGAGCAGGAGGAGGAAAAGGCTGCAGAAAAAGAGAGGGAGACAGACACAGAGAGATAGCGTAATCATTGCCGTGGCTTATTTACAAGTATACAGGTGTTTTGCTCCCAGGAATGGTTTAGCTTCAGGGAAACCATATGGTAAAAAAAAAAATTATTTCCAGAAATGAATAACACAAAAAGGAAAACAAAAGAGATTGAGGGATACATATAGGTTTACTAACATTTATAAAATTTGCACCGTTAAAATAATAAAAAGAATTACGCAGATTGTTCACAGCCTGCATGTTTTTCAGCCACGAGTGGCGGTGAAAGTTGTTCTTTACATGTATTAATTTTCTTAAGTTTCTCTCTCAGCTTCCAACCCAGATGTGTTTTAAGTACATGTACTGTAAGTGTAAATAAAATAATTCCTTTATTTTTGTCTTCAAGTCACTTGTCATGGATTGCTCTGAAACTCACACAAGATTACAAATATTGTATTTCATTGCCATCATTAAAAGCATCAGATAATATTTGCTCAAAACAGTTTTTCCATTAAAAATGAAAATTGTTTTAACTTTATATGTGTTGAGCTGTGATCCCAAAGGATTTTTTTCCCATTTGGTATTACAAATTTTTTGTTTGTTCTATAACTTCTCATGTTGGTGTTCCATTTTGATGCTTATTTATTAAATTCTAGCCACTAATGCTGTTTATTTTTTTCATTTGAATAAATCTGTTTTATTGGTCCTAGCCTTATTGCTATCTTTTGATTTGGTGTATTTCCAAGAAGTTAGGTTTCATCTGCCCTTAAACTAAGATCATGCAGTCACATATAATAATAATAATAATAATAATAATAATAATAATAATAATAATAATAATAATAATAATAATGGCATTTATAGGGTGCCCACTCCCCACAATGTGGGCCCTAGGCGCCTTACAATGTTAATTCATTCATCAACTTACATACAACTAGAGTCTAATACAACATAAGCAAAATACACAATAGAAACAGAACCTAACCACATCTACACTGGTGACTAGGGTTGAAAATGTTTTGTAAAAAGATGTGTCTTAAGTTTACTTTTAAACTGGTCTAATTTTGTTATTTCCCTGATGTCACTAGGAAGGGAATTCCAAACTTTTGGGCCAATAAAGGAAAATGCTCTCTCACCATAAGATTTAAGCTTCACTCTTAAAACATATTTAATCAGTAGGCTTGCCATTCTACATTATTGATATCAATAATAGTTGTAAACCAGTAATGGCTGTCTGAAGTGAACACACTTCTAAAAAAACGCTGTGTGTAAGTATGGCCAATTTTCAACCTAATGTTAAAGCGTTGTCTTTCCCAATTGAAGAAATTCGAAACTTGTCTTTTATTACAGTGAAAATCAAGTTTTTGTTGTTGCAGATAATAAAACATCGTCAATTCAAAAAACTTATCTGCAGATTTAAAAAACTCTAACCTTGTCACGTAAGTCGTGGGGTCCGTAAACAACATAGCCTATTTAGTGCTGAGGTTGGACGTTAAACCAGTTCAACTACAACTCAAACCAGAATGCAGAACTACTAATCATGAAACTCAGACAGGCACAGAGTATGGTGATTCATAATGCAAATATTCCACAGCTAATAGTAATACTGTCATGTGTAATCAGCAGTCTAATCAGGGCACCCTCTCTAGCATTGTCAAGCTACGATTAACAAAGTCACAAACTACAATGACATGACTATTTATGTATTTGGCTTGCCTTTTAATTTCAGTGGTGATTTTGCAAAAGAAAATGAATCATTTAACAATATACTATCATGCGATAAAGAGTTGGAATCCAACTTGTATTAATCTATAGGCTATATATAATTGTCTTCGTCTCAAACTTAGACATGCGATCAAATCCAAACCGCTCCACTCTAAAATCCCAAATTTTACAGTACAATTACAAATGAGCCAGAGAAGATTTCAGAATCGTAAAACTAATAAAAATCAAGGCCTAATCAATTTAATTATTCAATGTTATCAACCATAATTACAAATCCATCTGATTTTCACCGCGACTACCGGCAGGAAATCTTTTGAATATTATAGAAAAAAAGAGGTGTGTTCAACAGTAAAAAGTTTTTTAAAAAATCACACCTGTATGGATTGTAAGGTAAATGGAAATTTGTTATCGAACTTGAGGTTGGTTTTTTTTTTTTTTACTTTTCCGACATAGTTAACCCTTAGAATGAAGTTAGATTGGCAAGGATATAATCTGGCCTAGGCCTATCTGGATGAAGATCTAGATCAAAATAGATATAACGACGAAAATGCACCAGACTCGCTCATTTGCACAAAATCGTGACTGGCAAAAACACTACTGTGAAAGTGCCACAACAATTCATACCCCAACCTTCCAAATATGAAACAAGAAACTACCATCCAAAAAGATTCCTATATCCCCAATCCCAGACAAATGCGCACAAAAATAGTTTCCAAGAACTATCTCGAACTGGAACGAACTCCAAAGCAAGATAATTGACATTGAAAACGGCACTTGATGATGAGCATATAGTGTAGGCGCTAGTAAATTGTTGTCATATATGATTGTATCGGTTGAATATTTGCGACATGGGTATGTATGCCTCTCGCATCTTAATAAATACAAAATACGAAATATTTTGTACTTATTCTTTTTGGGAATATAATGTTCAATTTTGTGCCCGATCCCAAATGACTGTCAATGTAGTCATGCTCATTAATTACGATTGTACTGAATGATTTTTCCGTTCAAAGAACAAGGACTCAAAGTGTGAAAAATATCATTTCCTTGCAATCCCTTACTTTGCAAAAGTATATACTCTGAAGAAACAATTTTAAGTTTACTTTTAGCACACTTCTCATTAACAGTGTATCTGTAATCCTCCAGCTTTGTCGATACCACAATACCCATGAATAATGGGTAATAAACCCAAAATTGATATGATATTGATAAAGGCCTTTTAGCTGAAGGACCGAAATATGCGATACATTAGGCAAGTGTCATAGATTAACGTGGGCATATAATATTTCCGTTAAATAGTGATATTTCTTATAACAGAAAAATGTCCAAACAAAGTAAAGAAAAATTATTAGAAATAGGAATCAGAGGCAAAAAACAAGAAAACAAGCCAAGTGTTCACAATGATTTCCTTCAAGGATTTCTCACAGCTAGGTACATTGTATCTCTTTCTAAAGATATGGATTCTGAAGAGACATAATTTTTAATTTTAGCACAGTTCAAATTCATCTGGAATCCTCCAGCTTTTCCCACTCCATAATACCCATTAATTTCGTTGGTTCTCAACTAGTGCTTGGTTATTTATGAAAACAATTTATGATCAGTAAATGCAAGTATGTGGGTAAGTTTTCTTATAAATCATAAAAAAATGTCCAAACAAAAGATTATATACTGCAATCAAAAGCAACAACGAGAAAACAAACCAAGTGTTTACACTGGTGTTCTGTACGCGTTTTTCAGCTAGTTAACCTTTGGTGACTACATTTTCACTTTCTAAAGGTACGGATTCTGAAGAAACACTAATTTGAGTTTTACCACTGCAAATTCATTTGTAATCCTTTAGCTTCGCCCATCCTACTATCCTCACGAATCGTATGGGTTCTTAACTAGTATATAATGGCAGTATACTTAGCCGCAATATGCACATATTTTTGCATTCAATTAAGGTCTTTTGAAAACAATAAGATCACATGTAGGTGAGTCTCCTTTAAATTTTTCCACCATGCCACACACATGGTGAGTGCATTAGTATGCATTTGTGACAGCAAATCTCTGCATTGATCTGCACACCTTCTATGTTTGTTCACAAGGAACCTTAAATTATGCTGTACCAGAGGATTAGGTACATAAATCCTACATTAATTCAATTAAACTTAGAAATAGAAAGTAAAACGAAAAGAAATTTTTTTATTCGTTTAATATTCCTTAGCTTTCTCAAAGAATACTATAAATAATGAAACAATAAAAAACCACATGGAATTCAAATTGCACAATTCCCCCTCCAGTGTCCATTTTCAAAACAAAAACTTATGATTCATTCTATATAAGCTGTAAATGTTTATTTCTGTTCTGAGATATATTGCATATATTGAATTAAACAAACTCAGTTTAAAAGAACAACCAGCAAAATCATAAAAACGATCAATTTTTCTACGTGTTGGATCTCATATTGTCTCAACTGACTTAAGGCTAAGCAATATACCTGTCATCTCACAAAGTAATATCATTTTCTAACCCAAACTTGGGTCCAATGAACCAGAGGCATCAGCTGATTTTATTAAACAAAAAAATTTGAAATGTTGGCAATGCCATAGGCTTCAGCTTGACATGTTCAGTAATACGTCACAATAGTTTAAAAAAAGATGAAAGCAGGAGGAATGGCTACAGAGGAACAGTCAACCTGTTGGGGAACATTGAAGATCAGAGAAACTAGACTGAAATAACCTGGATAGTGCAAGTAGGAGGGGAAAGGCTTGTTACTGTTAGTGTTAGTGGTTTGTTTTGTTTTGTTGAGCAGGAAGGCAGATGTAAAATTGTGGATACAGGTGTGGACTGTGATTGGCTTGGCACTGTTGAGGGTAGATGGAGTGTTTTGTTTGATCCAAGGTGTCATTAATATTTGGCATTGACACAAAGACAATGACAACACCATTGAAAATAATGAACTATTTCATAACAAAAAGTCTGGGATCAGGAAAAACATTGATTTACTCACTAATGAACTTAACTAAAAATCTGGCAAAAATGAATGGATTAACTCACCTAATCTGACATTTTCTAAGACGAGAGGCACCAAATTAATTACAACAATGAGCAAAGTATTTTGGCAAAAATTTAAATGGACCTATACCACTCCTCCTGAGGTTGTTTGCTCAAAGTCTAACAGCCATCGCTTAATTTTATTTTTCTTTCCTTGAGAGTAGTTGCCGATGCCATTTCTAGTGGTAATTACTCTATGGCAGGGTATCAAAAAGGAGATGGGATTAGTAGACATGGCATGACCAGCAGCACGACACGCTTTTTCATTTCCACACAGCGTTGCTAAATCTTTGTATGTTATAGTAGTACCAAGTGGAGCCATAGAGGGGAGTATCTGCCAAGCTCTGCGGCAAAAGGAACCTGAAAAGTCGGGTCAAAGTAAAACAAGATAACACTTCCATTTGTATCAGTTGACAAAGTTGAGTTGGTTCATACTACATTGACTTAGAGCTTATGAGCTGTTGAGCAAAAGACTATTCTTGATGAAAATTAGATGAATTAATATTGACACTAATGACTACAATTTACAAAGAAATTAATTACATGTACCATCTTGGCATGTCTAAATTTGTTAACAAATAGATTTAACAAAAACCATTTTACCACTTTTGAAGTCATGAGTTCAGCTTTAGGAATCTGTTAGTAGGCCTACACATGTAGTTTATTAGTTTATCTAGCGATAGATTCAGAAACAAATGATGCTTAACTATTGGTCACCTTTCTCAATTTTTTTTTAATGTTTGGGCTGAGGTTAGATGAGATCTATTCTTGAACTTTTCGTTATTAGCAATGTTAACTGATTTAGGTTCTCTTATTTCCAAAATAAATTATAGGGTGCAAAGAGAGAGAAAATAAGGGATTTTCAAACTGCTCGTTATTTGCGATGTTAAAAATGAGGATTACAGTATACATGTAAAATGCATAAATAGGTAGTATTATTTACATCAAAATTGAATGTGATGTTGAACAAATCTCATGTCTTCAAAATAAGGGGCACAAAATTTCTGTAATACTGCATTCCCTAAGGGGACTATTTTATCATTGTGGTACAGATCATTCTTGTCCAATTCCAACTGCTCATATCTGTCATATTCCTGCAAAAGGTTGACTTTTTGCATGAATATTGTCCACAGATTTATATATACTAAAATACTTTAAGTTAAATCCAAACTATATTTCACTCGCAACTCATTAACCGTCATTGCTACTCGTGGGTGAAAAGCACCCAGGCTGTGAAAAATCTGCGCAATTCTTTTTATTGGTCCCTGTTTGTCGCCTTTATACACAGTCGTTTGGACAATTACTTATAGACTGTAGGCCAGTAGACGAAATCCACATATTTTTTTTGAAACAGCAATACCTCTTGAGTATAAATCCGGGTGTTACCGTTTTTTAAAGTGTCATGTAACAGAGTTATGGCCCTTGAAAGGTCATTGGGTGCGTTTTTTCTTGATTTTGTTTTTCTGCATAAAATGATTGTTTATCAGCCTAAAATTGTTTTACATACAATCAATAGTACTTTTTAGATGTCAGTTCTCATTTTTTTGCCTCTTATCATTCAATATTTAACAAAGCTATATAAGGATTTAAAATCTTTGAAGGCCATTTTCTCTCAATTTGGGAAAAAAAATGGTTACAGTGTCCTACTTTCCTTCAGTAAGAAAAAAAACAAGAGGAATTTTGAACTAGAACAAGTCAGGCACACTAAAGGGACATACAACAAATATTTCTGTGGGTCTTACCATTTTCTCAAGTGTCTTGAAACAGAGTCAATGGGTGTGATTTTTCCTGAACTAGTTTTTCTTCTGAAAATGATTGTTTACCATCTTAAAATTCTTTTACATTAAAACAAATGTTCCTTTTTATTATAAGGTTTTTAAACCTTTGATAGCCAATTTCTCTATAATTGGGAAAAAATTATTTCAACGTATTTTGGAGAAACAGTTCAGTTCTGGCAACCAAATTACCGAAGTTAGCTTGTATATTCCAATGAAGTTCCCAAAGGCTGTGCAATTGAAGCTGCATTTGAGGGTGCCTCATCAGAGGAAAGAAAACTGCAAGAAGCTGCTGCAACATTGAGATGTTTGATTCTAGATTCTTTCAAAGATCATTCACATATGCCTTGGCCCCCCACATCAGAATATTTGCTATCTTCTGGAGACCAACTTCCATCTGATTTGCTCAAATTTTTGACTGCACGTCTATCTAAGCAAGGAACTGGGCACATAAATAGTAAATATGAAAGACTTGTACGTTCCATGGCTCAAGATATTTGTTATAATGTCACTTATGGACAATGGAAGATGCCAAAACATTTGCTTCTGGGAATGACTATGAGGCATTTAACTAAAAGTTTTCAAGTTACAAACATCCTCAATTGCTTTGGACATTGTGCATCCCACTCAACCCTTTTAGAACTGGAGACTGCAATGTGCGACAGTGTTGTTGAGTGTTCTACAAATCTTCCTTCTGCAGCATTGGCATACCCAAAAATCACCCATTTTTGCAGGGTTAACTTCGATCTCTTAGAGGAGACTATCGTTGGATCTGGCACCACACACTCTACTCATGGCATTATGATACAAGAAATAAAAGAAGGAAACATGGAAAAAATAATGGAGCAACCAATTGTCAAAACTGGAAAAACAAAGAAACGGTCAGCAACTCTCAAACTCCGCCAAATTCAACCTTGTTACGCAACTGGAAAAGCAGAACCTTCTCTCACGGTTTCTAGAACAACAGTAGAAAATGATCAAGAAAGACAGTTCCATCAAGAAAATTTCCTGTGGGTGTTCTGCAGGATGAAGTTGAATTCAGGTGGAGAACTTTTCCCACGCTGGAAGGGCTGGCTTTCATCAACAACTCCAAGCCGCCAAAATGTAAATGAAACCAACATGTCTTTAATTGTTGAATATATGCCTGTCATCAATGCTCCCATCACTGAAGCAGCCACAGTACAGAGGGTACTCCAAATATCTTTGGAGGCATCACAAGAGCTTGGTTAGTCATACACATTTGTGACTTTTGACCTTGCTGTAGCAAAGAAAGAATATGATATTGTATGGCAAAACCAACAGCTCTACAAAACGGTCATTATTCACTTGGGTGTCTTTCATACCATAATGTCATGTCTTGGTGCCTTGGGAAAGCTCCTTCATGGATCTGGATTTGATGAAATTGTGACAGAAGCAAGGCTATGTGCACATGGCTCAGGATAGGGTTATGAGTGGAAAGAACTACAACAGGGCTATGCGAGTGCATGTGACAGTTTTGGAGGCACTTGAAAGACTTTTGTTTGCGAAGTTTGAACAAGACAGAGACTCGAAACTGAGCAAAGTTCTAATGACTTTCAGTTAAATGTGTTCTGCTGAGACAGAAGTCATGGTATCTCCGCTTTGTCTGTGGTAGCACATAAATTTGTCAGATGTCAGTCTTAGGGCCTGTCTACAAAATAGCCTATATGGTGCACATTATACTGACAACGAACCAACCAGTTACAGGTGATGAAATGGGATGAATAAATCTGCCGATCTTGGGATTCAAACCAAATTGACCAACCCAAAATTACCTTTTAATTTTACATGATGAAACCAAATTTCTGTATTGGTCAGGTATCCACTAGTCCAGCTATCCAAAAAAGGTATGTTTTGCTTTCCTAATTCCACAATTCTTTTTTTCATTTGGAAAATATATGAGCAACATAAGCTTACTTAAAATTAGAAAAAAATAATAATGACATAACACAAATAACGTTTGCAGCACATTAAATTTATTTCATGTTCATGGTTTCAAAATGATTAATAGCATGCCAATCTTTTCTAGCCTTTGGAATATCTTTCTTGCTTGGAGAAACAAAAGTAATCTAAACAAAGAGCCTATCAACTTCAAAGCTAGGATGACAACTATGCTTACTTTTTGTTGTTGCTATCACAAGAAGCAATGCATCCGCACAGAGAAATACATTTATTTAAAAGCACTGACTCTTGAGGTGTGTAAAATGAAAAGTCAAAATTGGATGAGGTATTTTACATCAAGTAAACACTATGACTTCTTCTAAATGTTTCCAAGTGTTCATCTGAGCCTATTACATTTTAATTGGAATAAAAATGAAGATCTATTATTTAAGTATACATTTTTAGAGTGTGATTTGTTGAGAAAAAATGACTTCCAATTGATGCCTAACTACATGTCATCGCCCAAAAACATTGAATGACAGTCAAACATTTAAATTATACCATTGAATCAACATCTTTGCATGCCATTGTCTAAAGATAAAATACAACATGTACTTGAAAATTCATCTTTTTTTGTGCTTCTATCTCTAAACTTGTCATAATGTAGTCAGTAGTCTATAAAAGTACATACATATAGTACATGCTCGTAATAATCTGAATACATGGCATAAAAACAATCTGAGTGCTACTATGACAAAGCCTAAACAAGTTGTGTCCATTGCTTCCTTTTCTCTCTTAACTGTAGCTTGCTGAAAGTTATCATAAAATTAGACCAAATAAAGGCTTAGCAAAAGGGAGTACCGGTATGTGTTGAAGTAGGCATAAAGAGCAATACCAAGTCAAGGCATTGGCTCACCAAGTTTACTCAGATGATGATTTCTAAAGAAAAATTTTTTTTTAGGCAAACCAAAAAGAGAAAGGGCTTTACACTGGCGCCCAATAGCAAGGACGTTTCACAGGCAACCAATTAAAAGAACGTACAACATCAAAGGCATATCACCTCTGTTTTATAATTGTCTAATAAGATTAAGGGTTCCTCTCTGCCTGGTTATCGTTTCTGTCCTAGATTAGCGTGCTAGAAACACGTATCAGTTTGGCAAGGTAGAAAGTTTATGGGCTCCCCCAGCCCGACACTTGCCGCCGAGGTATTTTTATGTACCGTAAGTGATTAGTTGTTCTGGCGTTGGTGAATATAATTTGTAAGTACATGTACATGTATCATTCTTGCTTGACAGGGCACGGTAGAGACACGCTCGTTTCGGTAATGTGAAGCAGATATCAGGCTGGCTATTAGACGCAGTGTCTTAGGGGTCAGGCGCCTCGAACTATGACATTCTCCGTACATTTCAGTCAGTGTTTGGCCCCACTGAGACTGCCCAAAACACTTTGTTTGAGCATGTTCCACGGTCTAGAGCAGGGTCAGGCTGAGGACGCAGTAAGCTTTGCTGCTCGTCTCGAGGATGTTATCCTCCAGGCGGTGCAGATCGGCCAATAGAGGCCAGTAGGCGAACCCCCCCCCTCCCCCTCGGCCTTTCAACTAAAGGGCCGTAACTCTGTTTCAAGACACTTGAGAAAATGGTAAGACCCACAGAAATATTTGTTGTACATTGTATGTCCCTTTAGCAATTAGTGTGCCTGACTTATTCTAGTTCAAAATTCCTCTTGTTTATTTCTTACTGAAGGAAAGTAGGACACTGTAACCATTTTTTTTCCCAAATTGATTTGAGAGAAAATGGCCTTCAAAGATTTTAAATCCTTATATAGCGTTGTTAAATATTGAATGATAAGAGGCAAAAAATGAAAACTGACATCTAAAAATTACTATTGATTGTATGTGAAACAATTTAAGGATGATATTGATAGACAATCATTTTATGCAGAAGAACAAAATCAAGAAAAATCGCACCCAATGACTTTTCAAGGGCCATAACTCTGTTACATGACACTTTAATTTTTAAAAAACGGTAACACCCGGATTTATACTCAAGAGGTATTGCTGTTTCACAAAAAATATGTGGCAAAAACTCCCGAGGGGGAGGGGGGGGGTTCGCCTACTGGCCTCTATTGGCCGATCTGCACCGCCTGGAGGATAACATCCTCGAGACGAGCAGCAAAGCTTACTGCGTCCTCAGCCTGACCCTGCTCTAGACCGTGGAACATGCTCAAACAAAGTGTTTTGGGGAACTTTTCCCACGCTGGAAGGGCTGGCTTTCATCAACAACTCCAAGCCGCCAAAATGTAAATGAAACCAACAAGTCTTCAATCGTTGAATATATATGCATGTCATCAATGCTCCCATCACTGAAGCAGCCACAGTACAGAGGGTACTCCAAATATCTTTGGAGGCATCACAAGAGCTTGGTCAGCCATTTTGTGACTTTTGACTTTGCTGAAGCAAAGAAAGCATATGATATTGTATGGCAAAACCCACAGCTCTATAAAACGGTCATTATTCAAGTGGGTGTCTTTCATACCATAATGTCATATCTTGGTGCCTTGCGAAAGCTCATTCATGGATCTGGATTTGAAGAAATTGTGAGAGAAGCAAGGCTATGTGCACATGGCTCTATGGATAGGGTTATGAGTGGAAAGAACTACAACAGGGCTATGCGAGTGCATGTGACAGTTTTGGAGGCACTGGAAAGACTTTTCTTTGCGAAGTTTGGACAGGAAAGCAACTCGAAACTCAGCAAAGATCTAATGACTTTCACGACAATGAAAGAACTCACCAATGAAATGTCAAGCAGTACAGCTGAGAAAATTCTTCAGTCAGGTGTGTACGCTGAGTTGTTTTCTCAGTATGAAGCCTTCAAAGAAAATGTCCGCTCAGGAAAGTATGGGAAAACTGCACAGTACTGGATCCAATACATGGACAGAGTTTGGCTTCTTCTTCAGTTTGTGCAAGCCACAAAGACCAACAACTTTAGTCTTCATGTATCCTGTTTGAAGGATCTCTGCCCACTGCTTTTTACCATGATGAACCACCAGAACTATGCAAGGTACCTCAGTGTGTATTATGTGTGTCTTGCCAACCTGAGTCTTTCTCACCCAGGAGCAGAAAAATTGTTACAGGCTTCAGTGTCTCAAGATCAAGGACGCATGCAGGAAGAATAGCAGTTGATATGACCATAGAGCAGACCATCAACAAGCACACTTAATCAAAAGGAGGCATTGTTGGATTCAGCAGGAATCTTCCCGGCTATTACCGTTGGAGTGTGACAAGACACAATCGAGCAGAATATGTATCAGCAACCCTGAAGATGTTAAACATTAGATATAACACAGACAGCCACAAAGAATTAAACCCTGCAGAAAAAAAAGTAGTGAAAGAAGAGTGCAAAACACCCTCCAGGCATTTTCAGCATTTATCAATCCCTTTGAAGTAGAAGATGGTCTGGTCAGTCTAGCCTCAGGATTGAAAGTACAAGAGGATGTTGCTGATGACCTTTTGTCAATGGAAAAAATGGGAAAAGACTGTTTTAAAGTTTTATTGAAAACAGACTGAAGGAAAAGACTAGAATTGCACAAGCCATTGCAGAAAAATAAGACCAAGACATTTTCATCTTTGAAGAAAGTAGTAACTTTGAAAAGAGATAAGAATGTGATCAAAATCAAGGCACAAAGGAATTTATTTGACAAGTTTCTTGTTTTATTCCAAGAGCACAATATTGACCTTCAAAAAGTCCTTCAATATCCTTTAACACCTACTCAATGGCCACTGGCTTCATCAGATGGCTCACTTCTGAAGACAAATAAGGCAACTCTCATGCACAAGCATGCACCTGAGAACTCATTAATGTTTCAGGATTATGCAAAGAAAAATAACACTGTTTACATCGTTGATGGAATATACAAGCACTGAGAGCCATCATCTCGCCCATCCCAAGTACATTTGTTGAAATAGCCACTCATAGTCATACAGTTTCACCCTTACCTTGATCAGCTTGTGTACACTTTGTAACTGACACTTACATAGAAGATTCTATAAAAAATTGTGAGAGACATAGGACAATGCATGCTTGGTAAGAGGATCTTCAACCACAGTGCCCAGACATTGGAATCATTTCTCAACCGTAATGAAAACAAAAGATCCCTGATCAGATTTCTCCTCAAGGAATGGGAAAGTGACAAATATGCAAAGAAACTGAGAACCAGGGAAGTGTTCTTTGTGAAGAAGAATGCACCTTTACAGTGACTCAGATGAATCTGCAATAGCTGTACCTGTTCCAGATCTCAACTCATCACAGGAAGAGGCAGATTTGCGGATCACACTGCACTTTCAATATGCATTACACATACATTTTGTTTTAAATTTCCATTTAGAATTTTCCTGTCCCCTATATTATTTATACATCACACCGGTAGTAATGTACATGTATTATTAGTGATTTCGGATCTTTCCATTCATTTTGCTGCTTAAACAATAACATAACAGTATTAACACCTAACTTGAGACTCAAGTTTCAGTTGTTTCAAATGTGGATTTCTATGTGCAGTGAGGTTACAATAATTTCTTTTGTAACACTTGTATCAGTGATTAATTAAATAAAATACGATAAATCATTTCGTCTTTTAAAACAATGTTCAAAGCCAAAGATAAACAAGTAAACTTAGTTTATAAAAACATGAAACTTGATAAGTATTACATTGTAATAATGTTTAATGGGGTGGTTTTTTTTATAATTTAAAAACAAATCATTCAGCAGAACATTCAAGCGAGTTGTGTCCAACAAAGAAAAAAATCAACAGATGAATGATGGGTACTAGTACTATCATATCTATCAAAGGATTTTTGGAACTAGTAGTAGTTAGCAATGTATTAATTTGAATGCCAATTTTTATTGTACATGTATTCTGTTGTGATTTTGGTTGTAGCAAAAGTTATTAAAAAATATTTAAAAACAAATTGATCCCTCAATATGTTAAAAAAACATTACCATTTTTCTGAATTGAACGGCAAAGAGGTGGAATTTGGATCTCTGCTTCCCGATTCATAAAATATTTTTCTAGCCACTTGAAACATTCTCGAGCTGGTGGACAAGCCTGAAGGTTTGGCATATTCTGTGTGACCTGTACACAGCAACTGCAAAGAAACAGGTTTGCTAATACATATAATGATGTAGACATACAAGGATTTTGTTTATTAAAATTTTTTTAAAGCACTTTACCATAAACGCAAAGACAAACAAAAAACCAAAAAAACTAAAACAACAACACGTAATGTGCCTCATTTATGTGACTGTCAGCATTTGGAAAAAACACTTTAAAAAACAAAGCAAGATGAGATATTTTGGTACTGTGTATTTCTATTTACATAAATCATGATGATAGACTTAATAAACATTTTAATTAAATTTTTCATTAAAATACAATATTACCGGGTATTTAAATTAAAACTTATAGTTTTGTAGCCCTGATATTCAGTTGATTATTTACCCAAGGGAAATTTTTATTATATCTTCCTTTTAAATAGATTTTCAATCCATACAAGATTTCAAGTATTAAATAAAATGCATACATGTATAGTAATTCAAAATATTTCACCCCAAAACAAAACATACCTCATGTTTGGCATAAACACACTATCATCTTCCTCGCACTGCTTTACACTATGAAGACCTCTTCTGCAACTTAGTATCACAATATCACCAATGGGAGATGTGATAGTGAAACTCTGAACTTCACATCCTGAATATTTCATATCTACACTTATAATAGTGATATACTGCAGATAAAAAAAAATAGTCAAAAATGTAGGTGACCATTACTTATATAATCCCAATAATTAAACATCATTATAATAAACAAAAGAAAAAACAAAAACTCTCTCTTTCCCTCTCTCGCCATGTTTTGTCATCTCGAGTATCCCAACAGTGCATATTTGTCGCCTCATGAGATTGCTGAAAAATGGTTCCAACTCTTTCTGATTCTATATTATTCAAACCAATTTAGAACTAATGCCCACAGTTTGATAGTATATTAAATTTCTTTCAATTTGATACCCAATTTGCATATATTTCAATAAAGATTTAGGGCTCTAAAGCCTTTGACAGAAGTGTTGTCCCATTTTTACAAGGGGACTCAACTCAATTTCTTCAAAGGGCCATAACTCTTTTAAATGACACTTTTTTTTACCGTCACAAGTGGATTTGTATGGCAAATATGATCTATTATTTGAAAAATATAGTGGCATAAACTCCCAAGGGGGGGGGGGGGGGGGGGTCCTAGTGGCCCACAGTCTATAACTAACAAAACTTATACTACTTACCAGTCAGGGTCTAATAGTATGGGTTTTTTTCCTA
Source organism: Elysia chlorotica (assembly GCA_003991915.1). Lineage (NCBI taxonomy): Eukaryota > Metazoa > Mollusca > Gastropoda > Plakobranchidae > Elysia > Elysia chlorotica. Next base: position 88,111 of record RQTK01001071.1, read on the forward strand.
AGTTACTACAGGTACCGAACATTTAAGACAAGTCAGCAAGTGATCTTGTCAAATCTCTATAGGCTAGCATGCCGACTGTAGCCGGCAGTCTCCCACCATGTTTCTCCTTTTTTTTCTCCCTCTGCTACTCCTCCCTCCTGATCCTTTTCCTTCTGCTCTTCCTCCCTCCTATTTTTCATTCCTGCCCTTCTTACTTCCTCCCTTCTGCTCCTCCTCCTTCCTGCTCCCCCTTCCTCTGCTCTTCCTCCCTCCTGCTCTTCCTTCCTCCTCCTACTCCCCCCTTTCCTCTTCCTCCAACTCATTCTGCATGTCTTCCCCTGTTCTCATCGTTTTCTTCCCCTGCTTCTCCTGCACCTCCTATGCATCTACACCTGCTTTTGCTGCTGCTCCACCTCTTATTCCCTCTCCTACTCCCCTAGTTCGTCCTGATCCAACTCACTTTCCTCCCTATCCATCTCCTTCTGCCACTGCTTTCCTATTGTTCCTCTCCCTGCCTCTGGTTCTCATCTTCCTCCTACAGTTCCCCCTGCTGCTCTTTTTCCTCTTCTAGCTCCCCGTCCTGGTGCTTTTCCTCTTCTTCCTCCTCCTTCTCCACCTCCTACTACTGTGACTCATGCGGCTTCTCCGCCTCCTACTTATTTTCCTCTTCCTGTTTCTCCTGCTGCTACACCTCCTCCTCTCATCCTCTTGGTCCTGCTCTCCCACTCCTCATCATTTTTTTGCACATCAATATTGCGCTACTTCATTTTATTCTTGTTCTTCTTTTTCCTCCTTTGTAAGATCCATAGACAGAGAATATAGAAAGGTAGAATGACAGCGAGGATGTCAAAGGTGGTAAAAATATTCCTTGTGATAAGCCTTGATGGACAAAAAAAAAATAGATTTACCTGCACATTGAAGAGAAGAGATAAAAAGAAATAGACAGATATGCAAGATCGCTAGATTATAGATAGTTGCACTTACTAAACTATTTTTCCCCACATGTTAAAAAACAATAACATAATGGCGCCGGTAAACTTACTTTTTTTTCTCTCTTAATCGGTCACCGGGTGATTTTTACCCACGAATGGTTTAACATATTCAAATAAAGAGTGGCGGTGAAGGTTAAAGCATGCACAATTTATATCTCATTGAATTATTTTTTTTTAAATAAAATAATCTGTGGTCTAAGTTTTTGAGAGCTGAAATTTGCAGAAATATGAATGAAAATATCATAGTCAACGTAAAAATACAGCCCACTAAGAGTAAAAAAAATAACTATGGACAAAAAGAAAAGACAGAAAACTTTGCATAAGTTGCATACCTCTAACTCTAAGTTAATTTATTATTAGAAGAAAAAAATAATAACCTACCCTCTTTACAAATTCAGTTTATCACTTTACAAGGAATTCTAATTTTTGCCACTATTTTTGTTTTATTTTGCCATTAAATGTTACATATGTCCTTAAAAATTGATATGTTAAAAAAACATTACCATTTTTCTGAATTGAACGGCAAAGAGGTGGAATTTGGATCTCTGCTTCCCGATTCATAAAATATTTTTCTAGCCACTTGAAACATTCTCGAGCTGGTGGACAAGCCTGAAGGTTTGGCATATTCTGTGTGACCTGTACACAGCAACTGCAAAGAAACAGGTTTGCTAATACATATAATGATGTAGACATACAAGGATTTTGTTTATTAAAATTTTTTTAAAGCACTTTACCATAAACGCAAAGACAAACAAAAAACCAAAAAAACTAAAACAACAACACGTAATGTGCCTCATTTATGTGACTGTCAGCATTTGGAAAAAACACTTTAAAAAACAAAGCAAGATGAGATATTTTGGTACTGTGTATTTCTATTTACATAAATCATGATGATAGACTTAATAAACATTTTAATTAAATTTTTCATTAAAATACAATATTACCGGGTATTTAAATTAAAACTTATAGTTTTGTAGCCCTGATATTCAGTTGATTATTTACCCAAGGGAAATTTTTATTATATCTTCCTTTTAAATAGATTTTCAATCCATACAAGATTTCAAGTATTAAATAAAATGCATACATGTATAGTAATTCAAAATATTTCACCCCAAAACAAAACATACCTCATGTTTGGCATAAACACACTATCATCTTCCTCGCACTGCTTTACACTATGAAGACCTCTTCTGCAACTTAGTATCACAATATCACCAATGGGAGATGTGATAGTGAAACTCTGAACTTCACATCCTGAATATTTCATATCTACACTTATAATAGTGATATACTGCAGATAAAAAAAAATAGTCAAAAATGTAGGTGACCATTACTTATATAATCCCAATAATTAAACATCATTATAATAAACAAAAGAAAAAACAAAAACTCTCTCTTTCCCTCTCTCTATAGAGAAAAATTGTTATACCTTAGTGTGTACACAAAGACGGATTGGATGGCGGGAGGTCTAAAAAAACACAAATATTTTTTTTATACAGAAAAGTTTTCCCAATTTTTTATCACTAAAATTCTTCAGTAATTGTTGTCATACATCGACAATCTTTAGGTTTGTTCCTTTAGTGTACTGTATGTATTGTTATACTGACAAAACTGATTAGAGCGAAACGTTTCATGTGTTAAACTAAGAAATGTCTCTAGTTGTGTGCTTTTATATCATTTCCCACGTTTTCTACATTTTTTTTTTTTAATAATATAGTGGTGGTCGTAGTAGTAGTAGCAGCAGCAGCAGCAGCAGCAGTAGTAGTAGTAGTAGTAGTAGTAGTAGTAGTAGTAGTAGTAGTAGTAGTAGTAGAAGTAGCAGCAGCAGTAGTAGTAGCAGCGGCAGCAGCAGTAGTAGCAGTGGTATAGTGTACATGTAGTAATAGTAATGGCTACACAGAAGACTTAAATGAACAAGATATGCAAAGTTTTGCTGTTGAAAATGGCTCAGTTAAGTCAGAAGACTATATTTCCATAAAGAAATTATTTGTGCATACTATTCATATACATGTATGATCTAATAATCTGGGTTCCCCGTCCATACGAACAGGTTGATTGCAGTGGAATAGTACGTTAATCTTTTTGAGAGGGGAACTTATTAGACTCCTTGGCATCAGTTAATACAATGATATCCAAATTTGTGTTCGGTAAAACGGTTAAATATCTTATCTTTGCATAAGTTAAGAGTTTTTATTAATGAACTGGTAGCAACAACAAACTGAAAGTGCTTAAATTGATTTTTTTTTAAATAAATAAAAACCTTTTCATCAGTTAAGCCTAGATACGTAGATTGTATCTAGATAGACTGCTCAAGTAGGCCTAAGCCGCTATTTTAGATCTCTGGTGCTTAAGAATAAGTAAGCCTAGATTCTAGATCTAGATAGATTATTGAAGTCCAGCGGTTGAGGCAGTGCGAGGAGCTGACGAACTGGTAGCAATACCATTAGAACATTCGGTAGTCTATGACGCTTTGACTCCTTAAAAACGTGGTACTTGGCGATGGACAACGACTAAAGCATAATAGGGTAAATATTGATGTCTACAAAGCGTGATCGAAAGGCATAGGTCGAAGTCAGCATCGAATGCATCAACATTACATGATTGTTTCGTTTTTTGTTTTGTTTTGTTTTTCTTAATGCTTGGTAGGCCAAATACAGTACCATCACAACCGTACGGTAAAAGGCCTACTAATAATTAACACATTACAAGCACTTGTCTTTGTAAGTCGATGTTACCGCTATTCGTAATTTCGTTTGTTAAGCTTAATTGTTTGTCGGAAACTTGGAAGTGGCTATTTCTCCGACAGTCTTGGGTTGAAATTGCTTGGTTAGGACAGCTGTCTCAGTTATTATTATGATTATGATTGTGGCGTGCGCAAGCGCGAGGACGTTGTTTTCCTGGGTTTTCCCGATCTATTTTTACTCCCTAAGCGGCTTCGTCCTACCTCTTGCTGAACTCACTCTTTCTCCCGATCCATAGATCTAGTAATGGAGAGTAGATCTGTTATAGGCAAAGACCTTATAACTTCCCCTAGACCGCTGACAGGAAATGGCGGTCCGCTTTAGGATATATCAGCGCGCGGGCTAGCGATGTCTGTGGGTCGGAGAGGGTGGGCGGGCAGCAAGTGGGGGCAGGAACTACCGATTACGAATCCAGTGCAATAGACAAATAATAGGAAAATAATGAGACCGATGCTCTCTGGAGAGTTTTATTTACTTTTAAATGGCAATTTCTATGGGTATTTTAGCATTGTTGTTGTTGTTGTTGTTGTTGTTGTTGTTGTTGTTGTTGTTGTTGTTGTTATTATTATTATTATTATTATTATTATTATTATTATTATTATTATTATTATTATTATTA
>RQTK01001071.1:93771-118584 GCA_003991915.1 Elysia chlorotica
GAAGAAGAAGAAGAAGAAGAAGAAGAAGAAGAAGAAGAAGAAGAAGAAGAAGAAGAAGAAGAAGAAGAAGAAGAAGATGAGGAAGAAGAAGAAGAAAAAGAAGAAGAGGAGAAAGAAGAGGAGGATGAAGATGAAGAAGAAGAAGAAGAAGAAGAAGAAGAAGAAGAAGAAGAAGAAGAAGAAGAAGAAGAAGAAGAAGAATAACAATGCTAAAATACCCATAAAAATTGCCATTTAAAAGTAAATAAAACTCTCCAGAGAGCATCGGTGTCATTATTTTCCTATTATTTGTCTATTGCACTGGATTCGTAATCGGTAGTTCCTGCCCCCACTTGCTGCCCGCCCACCCTCTCCGACCCACAGACATCGCTAGCCCGCGCGCTGATATATCCTAAAGCGGACCGCTATTTCCTGTCAGCGGTCTAGGGGAAGTTATAAGGTCTTTGCCTATAACAGATCTACTCTCCATTACTAGATCTATGGATCGGGAGAAAGAGTGAGTTCAGCAAGAGGTAGGACGAAGCCGCTTAGGGAGTAAAAATAGATCGGGAAAACCCAGGAAAACAACGTCCTCGCGCTTGCGCACGCCACAATCATAATCATAATAATAACTGAGACAGCTGTCCTAACCAAGCAATTTCAACCCAAGATTGTATGCTCCTTTGTATTCCAATTATCACCTGTCCATTGAATTGTGTATAAGTTATGTTCAAGATGTAGGTTTTTTATATATGCTTTTATCTTGAAAAATGTAAAGCGCTTTGATACTTCGGTGGAAGGCGCTATATAAGTAAAATTATTATTATTATAGCTATAAGGGCTGCTGCTTGGATATTGTAGAGTTTTTTACAGGGTTGTTTAAGGATTGTTTGATGGATTTGGCCATATATTTCTTTCCCATCTGTAAGGGATCCTTTTACTAGATTTTTTAGACTATCTTTTTTCAGTTGCGTAGGGCGTGTGAAGGTTTTTTCGGCTGAGTGATTTTAGTAGTCCAAGTTGTTTTCGGACTTTTTGGCCTAGTAGTTCTGAGTTATTGTTATTTTTGCCGAATGTAATTCCAAAGAATTTGACCGATTTTTCGGTGATGATATCGGTGGAATCTAAAGTAACTTTATTTGGAGTTCTCCATTTCCCCCGAAAATTACCGCTTTTGTTTTGTGCGTGTTGAAGTCCCAGTTTCCTTACTTGTATAAGTTTGGTAGCATGTTCTTCTAGTTGTTTGATTATTTTGTTGAATTTTACTGGATCCGCTGCTTTTCTTAAGCGTTCCACATGTTTTCCGAAGCGCACTGTATAGTCGACTTCAAATTGATATTATTGACTGAGCTTGGAGTTTGGGTCGGTGAATGTGATGGCCTGTCTGCTGCCTGCTGGACGTGCTGGTTAATACAATTAATAATTGCCATGTTGAAGAGAGTTGGGGTTACCGTAGCCTATGTATTACCAAAGATGTAGAAAGAAAGATAAACGACTTGGAGTTTTTTCCTATTTACAGAGTGAGGATCATTTTTTCGATTATTGCCCCTTGGTGCTTACGGGTAATTTACAATACAATAATAAAGAAAAACAAAGGATAAACGCTTTTGAGAGGCAACAAAATAAGTTTATTTGATTATTACTCAAATTATCGTCATTTTAACGGGTTTTAATTTATAAACATGTGTTAAAATAATTAACAACACATAATATTTCAATACAAATTCAATTGCTTCTTTTTATATTAATCAACATCTGTGATGTATTGAGAGAGTAGCTAGGCAAGGCAAAGCTCTCTCTCTCTCTCTCTCTCTCTCTCTCTCTCTCTCTCTCTCTCTCTAATTTTCGCTATAACAAGACACGTTTTAACTGTATTTTTCTTTCAAATTCATCAGTAAGAGATCATGAGATATTGATCATATTGATAGTCCCTAAAGTTGAATAAATAGCAAATGCAATGAACATTAATAGTAAAGTTAATTGTTAGATCATCATAAAAACAACAATAAAAAATATGCATACCATTCTCAATTAAAGTCAATGTCTTCAAAGATGATATCTATGTGACATACAAATCATCTGTACAATTTAAAATTATCAAATGTAACACAGTGTAGCAGTATAATAACTAAAGCGATAGTACATTTCAAAACAAGAATATCCTTGACGGTTGCAACGTTGTCAGGCTACAAATGTGATGCTATGACACTTATTTGTGGAAGATGATCATCAAGAAGACAAAAGGTTTGTTCTGATTATCAAAATCATAAATTCTAATACAGGAAGGCACAACATTTAGATGGGCAGATCAACTGAATGCAAAAAATACATTACAAAGACATACGGCAAGAAATTATTTTATTAATGAACATACCTCTGCCCCTTCAGGTAAAGACCTAACTTTCTGTTGAATGGCTTTAAAAAGACGAGCATTAAAGCCAGGATAAATATTAATTTCTCTCATGCATTTCCTCAAAGTGCTTACAGATGGCAATAGAAAAATTTTTTTAAAGCCTATAACACTTTCTGCTTGCATGATACAAAGATAAAGCAATAGTTTTATCATGGTAAACCATCTTCTTCCTAATTTATTCTTTTCTACCATGTGCAACTGCTTAATCACAAAATGTGCACTTTATAGGGGAAGGTAATCTCTAATAACTTGACATGCAATTTGTCTTTTCTCTTCTTGGCTTGCTTGCTTGGGGTTCTTCTTCTTAGTACTATTTCTTTGTCTATAAAATCTATTTTGACTTGTTTTGATCTTCCTAAGTAGGGTCTTGTGATAGGGAGATTCAGGCTCACTCTGATCAGTCATGTCTGTGCTCATTGTTGGCTCAGTCTCATCTGTTATCAAGGTGGTTTGAAAGAAAATGTAATTTCTATTATTCCATGTGAAATAAAGCTTCCATATAACGATTTCGGACTTTTTGGCCTAGTAGTTCTGAGTTATTGTTATTTTTGCCGAATGTAATTCCAAAGAATTTGACCGATTTTTCGGTGATGATATCGGTGGAATCTAAAGTAACTTTATTTGGAGTTCTCCATTTCCCCCGAAAATTACCGCTTTTGTTTTGTGCGTGTTGAAGTCCCAGTTTCCTTACTTGTATAAGTTTGGTAGCATGTTCTTCTAGTTGTTTGATTATTTTGTTGAATTTTACTGGATCCGCTGCTTTTCTTAAGCGTTCCACATGTTTTCCGAAGCGCACTGTATAGTCGACTTCAAATTGATATTATTGACTGAGCTTGGAGTTTGGGTCGGTGAATGTGATGGCCTGTCTGCTGCCTGCTGGACGTGCTGGTTAATACAATTAATAATTGCCATGTTGAAGAGAGTTGGGGTTACCGTAGCCTATGTATTACCAAAGATGTAGAAATCCTCACCTAATTTCACGAGTAGAATATCTTTCCTTCAATTATCTTTGGTATTACTGCTCCTGATGTTATTTCTAATCAGGCATTTAATTGTATAATTATGGCCAACAGCGCAAGCCCTATCTGGCATAAGGCTATTTAAGGAATGTTGGCTTCGTGAAGGGAGGAAAGTCAAGTAATTGCAGTGTTTAGTACACCTCAATGTATAAGCTTACCCATAATCATAGACAGTTATTTAAATCTATGCCCATAATAGTTTACAATGTTTTGTTGTTGATAATAAAATCTGGCATTTTTCTGGCACTTGTACGCTGTGTATCTGGCATCCGAGTGAAAAAAACATCTGGCAACCTTGTTCCTCATCTAACTAAACAATATGGCGTTCATCACCCGAACAGTGATGTTTTTGATTCATAGAACTTACAAAATCATTCAATCCAGGATTACTACTGCACCCCGTTCGATGGCCTCATTCAATTATGTATAATATTCCTGGAGGAAGGCCCAGAGCTTCTTCTGATGGAGATATATTAGACGACGGATTATGTAGCCCCTTTTTTGTGAATCAAGGCGATCTCGGTGTAGAGCTAGAGCTAGACTATCACGGAAATAAGTTCAGGTCTAGATCTAGATCTCCTCTAAGCCTAAACAAACATTACAACCATTCCACTGGCTTTTCTAGCCACAGCTGTCTTGATAATGATGCGTTTTCTGACAGTGACAATGAATCCACCCCCCAAAGTCATGCCAGTACTTCAACAGAAAAGTCTCACAAATTGAGCATTTTTTCTTTTAAGTCGGTGAAGAAAGCAGTCAGCCGGAGATTTGCCAAAGATACAAACTCGAGATTTTTCCCCCCTGCAAGGAAGACTGATCCAAGGTTTCTTAAGAAAGGAGATCTGACAAAAATTTGGACCCCAGATTTAAGAAATTTGGGTCACTCTTTTGTTTTGAATTCAGATGGGAGTGCAAGATCAATAGGAAATAACACTATGTCCACCGCACGCCCTTTAATAACAGATCCTAATGTTAGTATGACTGTACCAAAATGGAAAAGGACACCTGGGGTAATAGGGATATTCAACCATGGAAATAGTTGTTTTATTAATGCAGTTCTTCAATGTTTGAGCAATACAGATTCCTTCACAGAATACTTTGTCAAAGATTTTTTCAAACTTGACTTGAAAAATAGCAAAAACAGTAAAAAGAGTGTAACAGAGCAGTTAGGAATATTGCTTAAAAGCATATGGTCTGGCAAATACAACAGTGATGTTTCAAGGGAATTCAAATCTGTTGTTGGAAAGTTTAGTAGTCAGTACAAAGGAGATCACCAACATGATGCGCAAGAATTTTTATTATGGTTATTGGACCGCATTCATGAAGATGTCTGCATCTATTTGAAAAAGAAGCTTAAAGCACAAAAGGTATGCTTACAGTATCATTGTTCAGTGGGTTCTTCGTAATTGTCATTTTACATCTAGTTTGAATTTAATTAAAATTTCGCGAATAAGTGTTACAAGTTATTTATTGTTTAAAAAAAAATAAAACAACTAAATCTATTGACATTGCAAAAGTTATGCATTATAATATATAAATTACAAATCTTGGAGTCAATGCCCATGATGCACTTTGTACTAAAACAAACCTGTTTACAAACTAAACAGCAACACAATTAAAAAATGGTTACAATGAGTAAACTTAGGCTACAATTTATTCTTAAAATTTATGCAAACACATGAAATTTAATTTCTTAAATACTACTTGTATCAGCTGATTTCTGCTCCATATGATAAGTAACTCTTTCATAGAACAACATATTCAACTTCAAGCTGTCTGGGAGACATGGAACTTGGAATTCTAAAGATTTTCCATTTGAGAAAAAAAAAATGAAATCTGGATTGCAAAGTTTAAAAGCAATTTTTGATATAGACATTCTGGTGGTTCTCTTGCATAAATACGGCATTTAATGCATTTATGGCCATGTGAACTAAGATAGCTATGGATTTTAAGTGCCCACTGTGAGTCAGGCCCTTGGAATGCTTGGCACACTGGTATCAGTGCCAAATCAACCACATAGATCAATGGTATTCTCATAGTCTTGCATCTTGCTTGGATTAATTAAAAATAGATAAGTCATGTGGTCTTCCTCTAATCTAGTCCCATCTTCTGACATTTTGCTAGGGTTCTGCAGTGTTGCATTGTTTAAAAAATAAAAATAAAATTTTACTATAGATGTGATTCTGAAAATTAAAAAGAATCCAATATGTATGTTTTATACACATTTCAAAAATGTATATAGATCTAGATCATTACAGTAATTGTAAGTTACCTAAGATTTAGGCTAGTCACCAAAGTGTATTGTACATACTGTACCTTGCCTGTTACCTGTCAGTGTCACCACTTAGGACTACAGATGACAACATAGTAATCTGGATAAATTCACGCCATCTTTCTCCGTCCTTGCTTGAATTTATACTAAATTATAGTGGTAGAGTATTAATTAATAGCTTCCTGTTCATGAGGTCCTAATTCATAATAGGGCAAATTTATCCATCAGATTTCGTCCACCACTGGTTTGTCTGTGTCAATGTAATATGACCATCTTAGACTGGGGCCCTGATATCCCAGCATCGATTGTCTCTTTTTAGCAGCTCGTACAATAGTTTGACGTTCATTTTGGACACATTATTTACAATTTATAACCTAGTTAAACTTTAAGAATTGAGCGAACTGTAGAGGGATGCTGTGCTTTCCATTTTTTTAATGTTATTTATGCATTGTGACTGCAGTCTGTCTTTTTTTCTTCAGCATTTTTCTTTGCAAAAACTGTTTTCATTAGTACATTTGTTATCTGATTGTCACAATATTGTGTGTCCCAGATACTTAACACGGTCTTCGTCTTTGTAATTATTTAAAGGGGCTGCTAATTTATATTCAGTTCTTCTTCAATTGGTTCTATCATAGAAGTGCCATTATATCTCCATGCTACTAATTTAGCTGGACCATATTTTTTATGAAGCAATCAGAAATAGCTTGCTGGCATGACATGATACTATAAATTCTATAGTTTCTAAATTCCTTTGAATTGCCACTTTACTAGATATAACAGATACATGTAACATGATGGAATTCTGTTTTCTAGTCGCATGGCTAGTCACAGCTTTTCCAATTTTTGCGCAAAAGGCAGTGAAATGCGTCTACTCCTGTCTCTCCCATGAGAAGTGGTTATGTTGGTTTGTTCTCTTTTCTGGGTTTCTTTCCTCATGGGTTATACACACACACACACATACACACAAACCCTGCCCTCAGTCTTATATGGAACTACACGCATGGGAGGGAGGGAAAATTAAAAAAGTATACAGAACGAGTGAATTTTTATGAACTTCCTGGAATAGTCTGCAACATCTCATGTTGTGCCCCTTCAGACTTACCTTCTTAGTATTTTTAAGAGCTTATATGCCTTGAGACTCATCTGCTGATCATAAGCCTTAAGACTACCTGGCTGAGCTTTGACTTTGGGAATCACCATACGACTCTAAAAAATATTGACCGTAAGAGTAAGACTATCTGCGTGAGCCAACTTAGGTCTCCTGTTAGCGTTAGGGCCTGGCTACACCAAACTAGGCCAAGGGTCATCTTTAACATATATGACAAAGTATGCGGCCTTGGTATATATATAAACGCCCAAGCAACACAGATGCCAGCCGAAGCACGTGATACCAGGATCAAAGGTCAGCGGGGAATCGCTCTTCGCACACACACGCGAGCCTAGATTCTGACTTGACCAGCTATCAAAGTCAAAGTGTGCCCAGCGATTATGCTATTTATCTAAATTTTCAAATATTTAAAAAACTTAAGCTTATTTCATATATCATTTTTATTGCGACCTTATTTTATTACTATCTGAGACTAAATATACTACGTTGGTCTATACTTATGAAGGCATTCTGGAGAAAAGTATGTTTAAAGTTTTGAATCGTGAGCCGCAAAATAATGGTGGTTGTCCAACACAGACTACCACAGATCAAGTTTTGCCTACCCGTAGCAAAACACAGATTGTCGATCCGTCAAGGGAAGCTGTTATCCGCCGTACGGCAGCCGGTGTACTCGAGGAACGAATAACACTAAAAATGGATCTCTGCATATTGTCTACAGGTGTCTGTCCGGGATGCATGTATGAGTTGGTATAGTTGCACCTTTAGCCTCAAAACTCCCTTGGTGAGAGCTGCCCTTAGGTCCCCTGCTTAGCTTTGAGCGTTGACACCAACACTCCCTGTGTGAGCAATGACATTCAGACTGCCTTAGTTATATTAGGACTCCCTTAGTGAGAGCTTATATGCCTTCAGACTCATCTGCTGATCATAAGCCTTAAGACTACCTGGCTGAGCTCATCAAGTGGTAGAATGGTAGAACATTTGTCTCCCAAACAGTAGGTCCCCTGTTCAAAACCCACGATCGAGCAAAATGTTTGGGGATCATCAACCTTAGCATGTCCCATCCATTACACCTTCTGTGCTCATTGTCCTTTGGACTCCCCCCCCCCCCCATTCTTTTTTATAGTTCTCTGTGGCTCTTCTTNCTNNCCCCCCCCCCCCCCCCCCCCCCCCAATTATTTATCATAGTTCTTGTGGCTCCTGTCGTCCTGGTGATTTAAATTGATCTCAGCACTTGATTTGTGGGTATAAAACTTTGGACTTTCTTGGTGAGCATTGGTCCGCTGAGCGTTAACCATAGGATATCCCACTACCAACCAAGCACCTTGACATCGACACCAACCCGCATAGTCCTAGCAGGACAAAGATCACCGAGCCCATTAAGTTTCTCAAGTCAGGAAAGGCAGCAGGTCCAGACGGCATACCACCTGAGGCTCTTAAGGTAGATTCATACAGTCCTCAACTGCACCCACTCCAAGGCAAAATCTAAGAACAAGAGCAGGTTCCAGAAAACTGTAAAAGGGGTCAACTGCCATCTTGCGGCAACTGGTGAGGAATCATCATGCTGCTCATCCATCCCGGGCAAAGTTTTAACGTAAAATTATGTTGGAGAGGCTGAAGACCACCCTGGACTTGAGACTACATCCAAGATCGCTCATGCAATGACCACATAGCTACCATAAGCATCATCATCAAGCAGTCACTGGAGTGGCAGACCCCTTGTATGCAGTCTTTGTTGACTTTTAAAAGGCATTTGACAGCGTCAACCAAGATGTCATCTGGAGACTGATGTACCCCTATGGCTTTCCACAAGTTTTTCTCATAATCCAACAACTTTATGAAGAGGCAACTTGTCAAGTCATCCACGATGGGAAACTAATGGAACTCATCAACATGAAAACTGGCGTCTGCCAGGGTTGCTTGCTCTCGCCAACAATCTTCCTAATGGCAGTTGACTGGGTTTAGAAGCAGTCTACAACAGGCCAAAGGACGGGTATCCAGTGGACCTTCATGAAGCAGCTGGAGGATTTGGACTTCGCAGAAGACATCAGTCTTCTCTCACAAAAGCAACAGCACACGCAAGAGAAGCTAACTTGAGTGGCGGCATAAGCTGTGAGGCTTGACTCCAAATAAACATTAGCAAAACTGAGGCCATATGAATCAATAACAGACAGGGAGATCGGCTGCAGCTGCATCAGAAAAACATGAAAGGGGTTGAGAAATTTGGCTATCTTGGTAGTGTTTTAAGTAAAGTCAGAAAGGGAACAGACAAGGACATCAGATGCCGAATAAAGAAAGCCAGATACGCCTTCATACCCGAAGACCAGTCTGGAGGTCCACAGCCCTGTCAGTCCGAAACAAGACCCGAATTTTCAATACCAAAAGTTGGTCCCACTCTATGGCTCAGAAACGTGGCACATGACCAGCACTAACACCTATAAACTGCAGATTTATTAACACTAATAACAGATGCCTCAGAAACATCCTCAACATAAGTTGGCTAAAACAAAAAACTCTGGGACAGAACAAAGCAAACCCCCATCGAGACGGAGATCTTGAAGCGTAAATGGGACTGGATAGGCCACACACTTCCAAAGCCTGTATCCAACATTACAAGGCAAACCCTGGAGTGGAACCTCCAAGTTCAAGTCAAATGTACGGCCGAAGCAGATTTGGCGATGTAGCACTGAGGTAGAAAAAAAACGACCGGTAACACATGGGCCAACTTGAAGAAGACCAGCCAGAATAGAGTCCGCTGGAGGGCAGTTGTTGCGGCCCTATGTTCCACAAAGAATCAAGAGGTTTAAACTAAAATTTATCGAATTAAATGAAATCTTAAATAAAGCTGATGTCTTTCAAACATACTTATAGGCAACAAATACTAGGAAAAGTCTATGGCAGGAAACACAGACTGTACTGAAAACGCATTTTCTGCATTTGCAACGTAATTGTGATTTCGTGTGTGTGATTTTCACATTCTTTTTCGTTTTGACGGATTATACAACTATTCTGGATGCTATGTGCGCGGGTTTAACACCGATGTTTGTGTTTTAGATTTTTTGCGATTTTTTAAAGTGGTGCAAATGCCGTTTTTGCGACACCGCCCATCTACTTGAACAGAGGATGTGTTTTCGGATGGGTAAGTTGTGCCTATAATCTAATTTTTTTTAGTTTTTCTGTTGTTTTTTATAATTAATAAGGTTAAATCTATGTTGTGTGTGAAAATCAACGCAAATATGTTTGTTTTTATTTGTTTTTTAATAATCGGAATGTGTGACGTCACCGAACGCTGTGGTGTCGCCGGTGCACCATTTTTTAGATCTAGATCTAATTTAGATTTTTTCTTTAAACTATCATTTTGAGTGTATCAATTTGATAAACTGATAGTAATAGCTTAAAAAAGATCTCTTTTGTAATAGGCCAAATTAAAAAAAAAAGTTTTTGTAAAGAGGGAAATCGAGATATTTGAACAAAATAATGAGATGCACATAAAAGGTAAAAATACATGTATAACTCTAGGAATTCTAGATAAAACAGCGTATATTTCTTTCCATTACTCTGCTCAATCGAATATGGTTCTAGTTGCATAGAGAAGACAGACAGATAGAGAGATAAAAGGGGGGGGGGGGGAGAGACAGATAGAGACACTCAGACAGACAGAAAGGTAAAATGTAAAAGAGAAAGAGATAGAGAGAAAGACAGAGACCTTAGGTCTATTTCACATTGAAAGTTTTCTTAAGAAAGTGTGTGATTTAACTCTTTTTTTTCACATTTTATTTCAAAAAGGAAAATTAGAGCCCTAAAATTGGTGACTGTCAAGATGACATGCCATGTCCACAAAACTACAAAAATTTACTGCGCTACTGTGAGTAATGTCATATCAAGTTTATATTAATACTGTTCTTCAAGGTCCTTATGACTTCTGTTAGTAAGATTTAATCATCTGACTGACTGCATTTTAAAACATGATGAAGTTTAAAGAGAAAACAGGGAAAAATAAAAATTTACCTGAAGGTAGCCCTATCACTACATTACTACATGTATACTTAAAAAGAAGAAAAGCTTATTTGACCATGATTAAACATGCTGGGTCTTATTTCTGAAAGACATTAAGATTTCTTTTACAAATACTCCATCTTAGGTGAAAGAGATGAATGAAGGCAAAGAAGAGCCCAGCATCAGAGCAAGTTTCCCGCAGAAGAGCGGCAAAAAATATGCCTTAAAAAAAGAGGAGGATGTGAGGATTATAAAACCTGGACCCACTAAATTTTACTACTGGGTGGTCCTCAACCACAAGACACAAGCAGAGGACCATGGAACACAGAATGCAAAATATTTATTTAAAAAATTTAAATATTTAACTGTATAGTGTTTACAAAATAAGGTATTTTCAAAAGAAAATTACCTCCCTTGTAAATATTTGAATACATAGCAGAGTTTTAACCAACAATCTTTGTTACTTTAGTCTATAACAAGCTCTGTTTACAATGTTGTGTGTAAAAAACCTTGTTTTGTGTTTAAAAAGTGGATATTTTTGGAGCAAAATGAAATTTATGAAAATTTGACGTTTTTAAAGATTACGCCATTTGACCTACTTTTTATGTATAATGCAACTGCGTCGTGCCCAAAATTTTTACATATTCATAATCTGCAAGAAATAAGGAAAATTTTGATATATAACACTTCTACATGCATGAAAATTGAAAATTGCCCAAAATTGGCCTTCTCAGGTAGATGGTCAGTAGCTCAGTCTGTTTTCCGCCATATAAAAAAAAAAACATAATTCTGGTTTCAGTTTGTCACATGTAAAAGAACTTTAGTTTAGTTCCACAAAGAATCAAGAGGTTTAAACTAAAATTTATCGAATTAAATGAAATCTTAAATAAAGCTGATGTCTTTCAACTACATACCGGAACTATGGGTGAAATCACATTTGTAATATATCCTTACATAATATGTGATGATTCTTTTTGGTTGGTAGAGTACAACTTTATGTATCTATTATGAAACATGAAGAAAACCTCTCTTTTTTTTCTCCCAGTCACCACTCCCTGCCAAGTCAGATGAGGATGCTGCAAGTGAGGCGGCCAGTGTGAACGGGGAAAGTTTTGTTGTTCGGCTATTCCAGGCATTGCATGCTTCAACCCTAACCTGCCCAACTTGTCAGCGTTGTAGCAGCACATTTGATCCCTACCTTTGTGTGTCATTGCCACTACCCCAGCACTGTCCAAGACAACTGTCTGTTGTGCTGGTGCCCTATGTGGAGGAAAGACTGTCACCTATCTCTGGCCATCGTGAACTGGGAGAAGCAAGTGTGAGGGTTATCCTCACAGTCAATCAATATGACACTGTAGGAGAGTTGAAGGCCAAGCTCTGCTCTGAGCTCGCAGAGCTAGATCTGAAAGCAAAAAAGGTAGGTTGGTAGAAAAATCTGTGAGTCATTTAAGATGTTTCAGATTTAAGGCATTTTCCACACCCTTTCTGATTTTGAGCCTCATAACACTACTCCTATCCGTACATTACTACCCCATGTTCGGTAAAGAGAAAAAAAACAATATATGGGCATCCGTATGTCGCCATTGTCGGAAGTATATTTCGATCCCCATTCAATTCAGACCTTGAGCATGATTTTATTTCCACCGATCTCATGAACCAAACTTCATGATTTTCAATCTCATGAACCAAACTTCATGATTTTTTTTCCGGTTTGTTCCCATTTTTACAAGGCAGTGAAAGAAAATTTTTTAATATACATGTACATGTACTTACATACGATTAGGATCTAGTGATGATTTTTACTTGTTATCTTATATTTATCTCATGTTTTTGCATTCCATTATGTTATTATTTTCCATGTTATGTTATTAAGCTTGCTTACAAAAAGTCACAGTAGATTGAAGACATGACTTTGGGATGAGAACGAAACTTGTACATGTGCAATCTTGTTTATTTATTGTTGTAAGACTACAAGTTTTAGAAGCCCAGCAGATATTCAGTCACAATCTAATACTCCATCAAATGTGAGACAACCTGAGAAAATGTGTTGTAAACTGTCAAAAGTCATTTTTCGCTATGGGCCTGTTAGGTAAAAAAAAAATCTTTACCAGATTGATTCTGACATGTACAAAAATCTTCACAAAATCTTTTGAATATATAAATGCTAATAATTTTACTAAGCAATTAAGTAAGACCCAGCAACCCATATCCGTATATATATACAACGTTTTGTTTCTTTGTATTGTTTAAGTACACATGAATACTTATTGTAATATCCCAGTGGGAAGAAGTGCACATCTGGGTGAACATGAACTGGTTGTTAAATTTGAAAGCTCTTTTTTTTCCTGCGCTTGACATTATTTGATTATTGAATACTTATGATGAATTATTTTAGACTTGATTTCTCTATACCTTAAAACAGATATCAATTGAATATTTAATTTTTCTTGAGTCTTGAATCGGTTGCTAAAGTCTGAAAAGTCAACAGAAATATCTGAAGCTGCACAGAGATTGCGATAAGATCTAGTTTGATTTCAGGGCTCCTGACCATTGGTTGCCAAAATTATCTTTTACTTTTTCATGTCAATCCATGCAGCAACATTGTCTATCATTGTTTCTTCCGCTACCTTGTCTTCTCTTTATTCTGTAGTGGTTAGGTGTTATAAGCTTTCCCTTCCCATTGTGTTACTAACAAAAGCCGCTTGTCTCTTTTTTTTATTAATTTTTCAGTGCTGGTCTTTTTTAAATCCATGGTATTCTTAACATTTTCCTACAAAAACAGATCTCCACTACTTCTATTTTCTTCTGTATTGATTTAGCCATTGCCAATGCCACCCATCTATACCCCAGGACATGTTCTATATAACACTGAACGGCTCTTTGTCTCATGGCTATTGGTATATTTTTGTTTGTAAGCAAAGTTTTCATTTTTTTAAATTCTGTTTTGCTTTTCTTGAAATAACTTCCTTGTGACTGCTGCCATCATATGTAGTGAGAGTGCCCAGATATTTACAGAATTTTTTTTCATTTGAGTTTCATGCTGTTTTTTTTTACAATGTTGCGGTCTGTACTTCACCTTCTACTTATAATCGTCACTTATGGTTCTTTGCTTTTAAATCTAGAACTTTTTCTTCCACTGTCGTTTTTTAACACATCCAGTAAAGTTTGAAGATCTGATTAAGATATTAAAAAATTGGAAGTTGCATTACTAATCAATAATGTGCCCAAACCAACTTGTGACAGGGTTTTTCAGATGCTAGCTAGGACAGATGAAAGAAGCAGCATTTGATTGAGGTCTAAATCCTGATTCAGATCTAGATCTACATTACATGGGTGTTGGGTTCCTAATCTTACAGGCTCGTATGGCGTAGGATCAAAAGCCTATTGATGATGCAATTCAGAATACATGTATATTTTTTCATGCTTCAAGTAACTTTACATGTTTTTGAACTTATAACATCATAAAATTATATTATTACTAAGATCTATCTTCGCTTTTTTTAATTGGTTAAATTTTTTTTTTTGGTAATAAAAACTACAAGTAATTGAATTTCACTAGTTTACATCATCTCATCACATACTGCTTACCACACTGATGAAAATGAAAGCCTTTAGAAAAAGACCAAAGGGAAACTCAACAATACAATATGATGTAGAGAAATTACTAGAACAGAAGTGAAGGAACATTTTTTATCAAAACAGACAATAAATTCGAAGCTATCTTAACAGCACATGAAAGGGGAGAAAAAAATTCAGACGATCTATGGACAAACATGAACAAAATTTGCCAGCACGCAGCTGAATCACTCCTCAGTCAAAAGGAGAACATTAGAGCGAAATCATTGATAAGTAACACTACGGTTGAACTTGCAGAGAAGAAAAGAAAAGCCAGACAAAGGCCTGATAATCGAGACTATCTAAAACTAAAAGAAAAAAATCTAAAAAATCAAAGCAAAGAAGGGCTAAGAACGGAATGTGACAAAATTCAGGAGTTTGATAAAAACAAGTCCATAGATATGTCCAACTAGATTAATATGGTTAAAACTATTTAAAAAAAAAAAATATTTCCAGCCCAAACAACATCAGTGAATGATGCTAGCAGAACCAGAAAAAATAATGGCTAGATGGAAAGAATATGGAAAAAAGCTATTTGATTAGGATGCTAACAACTGAACAATGACACAGGGATAAAGGTGAAAAACAAAGAATCGAAACTACTGAGGTACAAAGTAGAAAATGCCATCAAGAAAGTTAGAAACTAAAGAATGGTAAATCACCAGGACTAGATAACATCCCTATAGAGCTGGCGAAAGCAGTTGGCTGAAAAGCCATTCAGCTTTCAAGCAATACAGCTACTTTGCTGCAAAATATGGAATACCTGTGAGTGGCCAAAATACTGGAAAAAACAAAAACTGGTTATGCTTCACAAAACTGGCGACACAAGACTGCAGCAACTACAGAATGATAGCATTGATCAGTCATACCAACAAAATCATCCTGGACATCATACTAGGCAGGCTAAAAGCTGAAGAAGAACAGGTGCTGGCAGAGGAGCACACTGGATTTAGACCTAGTGATATGTTATGGGCCCTCCAGGTTTTAATATAGAGAAACTAATGGAAGTTCGTAGAGAAGCATAATTATACACATGTATAATTTTCATTGATAACAGTAAGGCTTTTGATAACATGAACCACATTCAACTCTTCAAGATGCTAACCACAATGGGCTTCCCAACCCATCTCGTCACCCTGGTGCAGTCATTATACCAAGATCAAAAGGCAAAAATTAGATGGAACTGCACACATGCTGAACCATTTACAAATAGAAAATGCGTCAGACAGGGACGTATCTTATCGCCTCATTTCTTTAGCACATACACAACAAATAAGGAAAGACGCTGACATGGACAACTATGGAATAATGGTTGGAGCTTTCAAAGTTTCAAATTTAAGATATGCAGATGATACAGCAATATGTGCCAATGGCCATGCCAAAGCCACAACAATGATAAACAAACACAATGCTGCAGGAGAAAAGTCTGAAGCTGAACGCAAAGAAAACAAAATGTATGCATATAGGAAGAGAAGAATACAAACCACTTGATGTTAGCAATGAAAAATTAGAATTTGTTGAAAACTTGAAATATTTTGGCCCAATAAAAATAGACAATGCTGACTGTTCTACGACAAAGAGAAGAATGATAGATCGTAACAATATATATATGGAGAGATAAAGACATCAATAAACAGTTTTAAAAAAAGTCATGAAATGTTTGGTGTGGACAGTCATGACATATGGAGCGGAGGGATGGACACTTCTAAAAAGGGATGAGAAGAAAACCAATAGTGCTGAAATTGTGGTTCTACAGACTTCTCCTAAGAATAAGTTAGAAAGAAAAAAGAACAAACGACAGCATTCTCAAAGAACCGAATGTTCCAAGACTTCTTCTAAGCGCCATCATGAAAAGGAAATTACCTTTCTTTGGACATGCCTGCAGAAATTAATGCATGCTTATGAAAGGTGTTCTTCAAGGCAAGATCGAGTGTACGAGTTTAGGAAGCAGGATTCATAGACAAAATCAAGGAATGGACCAGAAGAAATTGCACAGAAGTATACACTAATATGGAAAAACGAGAAGTATGGATATCTATAGTGTAGAAAGCGGTATGGGCAGCAAACGTTTCTACAAATGAGGCTGGATTGTAAGTAAGTAAGTAGTAAGTTTACATCTTAAGAGGTACGTGTTTAATTTTCCATTATTATTGCAAATCATTTGCAATATATATAGATATAAAAGAAAAAGTTATGTTGTTTTTTTCTTCTTCAAAATACTCCTAATGTGAGCAATACACTCTAGTAATGCAGCCTAATATAATAATGCAAATGCTAATGTCATTTGAATGGGTTAACTTAAGCTTTGCCACACTTCATGTTTTGTGCCTTTTTCTCTAGGTCTTTGTATCTCTGTGGGGCCCCACAATTTTAGTTAAAATATATATTAAGGACAAGACACAATTCATAGGGATACATACAATTTAAATGACAAATTACTATTTTAAGTATTGAAATTTAAGTTTTTAAAAACAATTAAAAAAACAACATTTGGAGTGTTTTATGACCCCCAGATTTAAAATTGTATTTATACAGAATTTTTTTTTCAGTTGAAGCTTTTATGTATCCATAATCCAACACTTTTCCAAAAAGATTTTTAAGCTGGCTGTAATGGTTTGACCTAGTGCAACATGTAAAAATCAAATGCATGTATATTGAAAAATATGTTTTGGTCTCTGCTTCAATGTGGTGTTACTTCCTTGAATACAATGAATTTCTTGAATTCATTATTTAACTCTGTCACTTTAGTAGTCTTTGTTATGTTTCTGCAGTTAATCTTGGTTCAGCTGAAAAACGATGGATTTGGCTCAACCTACAGTAATGAGCAGCCAGTGTCAGACATTGGCGAGGGAGAATCTCTGTATGCTGTGGAGGCAGCCTTCAGTCCAGAAACTCTTGGTGCCGCAGCAGATGAAGAACGAAACACAGACATACATGCTAGTGTGAGAGGAGCTGAGGAGTTTGACACCCCAATGGCTCAGGTGATGGTAGTTCATGTGGAAGTATCCCCTGGCTCCAACAGAAGGTGAGACTGGAATGTAATAGCATCAACTTACCTCATCTTGTTCAAATATGTAGGCCTATCTCTAAAACTCTGAATACCATTCATTCAGTAACATTTTTAAAAAGTATATCTGAACCAAAATTTGAATGCAGATTTTCATGTACCACAAAAAAAAAGATTTAAAAAATGCAAGTGGCAATTGTAAGTTTGACAGTTATGTTGTTTAAGAACCAGCTTCTCTGGAGACAAGAAAACATGTTCTTAAAAGAATCGGATTCTAAAGAAAAGAGTAGAACTAGAAGAAAGGTTTCTAGATGGTAATAAAGTGATCATTATCAAGACGCTCACCAGCTCAGACTGGATTGAAAACTCTGATCTACTGCTGGCCAGTGCAGAGCAGTAATCCTACAAAGAGATGTTGGGAGGAAGATTTTTCTGAGCTTCTTACATGGCTGCAGCATAGTCTACCGTTTGTAAAGGTTTACAGGTTCTCACTCATCTTATCGCGTGTGTTTAGATATGTGCAACGCTCCTATCAGTCTTAGATCATTATAGAAATAATTGTCATGCTGGGGAAGTTCTACATGATTGAGATGTTAACCGACGAACCTAAACTCCTTCCCCCGTAAGTAGGGCCTGCCCTAGAATAAAAATCACAGGGGGACAGCAGTTGTTTCGTTACACGAGAGTGGGTAGGTAACCAATCATTAAGAAGTAAACTTGACTAGACCATTGAACAAGCACCCGCATTTTTTTAATCCCGCCCACCACTCCTCTCTGTTGCTCAAATTATGTGTCAATCACTAAACTGTTAACAGATTCTGAAAGGGTGCAATCTATCTCTCTCTCTCTCTCTCTCTCTCTCTCTCATTCTCTCTCTATCTCTCTATCTCTGTCTCTCTTGTCCTTTTCCTTATCTCCTCCTCACTCTCAGCCTCTCTTTCTCTCTTTCTCTCTCTCTCTCTATCTCTGTCTCTCTTGTCCTTTTCCTTTTCTCCTCACTCTCAGCCTCTCTTTCTCTCTTTCTCTCTCTCTCTCTATCTCTGTCTCTCTTGTCCTTTTCCTTATCTCCTCCTCACTCTCAGCCTCTCTTTCTCTCTTTCTCTCTCTCTCTCTATCTCTGTCTCTCTTGTCCTTTTCCTTATCTCCTCCTCACTCTCAGCCTCTCTTTCTCTCTTTCTCTCTCTCTCTCTATCTCTGTCTCTCTTGTCCTTTTCCTTATCTCCTCCTCACTCTCAGCCTCTCTTTCTCTCTTTCTCTCTCTCTCTCTATCTCTGTCTCTCTTGTCCTTTTCCTTATCTCCTCCTCACTCTCAGCCTCTCTTTCTCTCTTTCTCTCTCTCTCTCTATCTCTGTCTCTCTTGTCCTTTTCCTTATCTCCTCCTCACTCTCAGCCTCTCTTTCTCTCTTTCTCTCTCTCTCTCTATCTCTGTCTCTCTTGTCCTTTTCCTTATCTCCTCCTCACTCTCAGCCTCTCTTTCTCTCTTTCTCTCTCTCTCTCTATCTCTGTTCTCTCTCTCTCTCTCTCTCTCTCTCTCTATCTCTCTCTCTTATTTTTCTTGTCTCCCAAGAGCCAGGTTCTTAGGCGGAGACCACTGTATAATATAAAAAATTAAAAACAAAAAGAAAATTTCAATTTCCTCTCATAATTGGATTCTTACGCTGAAATAATGCCAATAGGGGATTCTTAGATTGATAAAACAAAGAGAAAAAAATAGGCTTCACAGAGATAGCAGGTTCTTTAGTGAAAAGCTCTTAGACAGAGACCACTGTATTTATCTTTTGTAATAGGATATTTATGTTGTGGACGTTTTTTTTTTGTTTTTTTTTTATTTGAGTGAAGATTTATAAATCTCTGCCTATGTGAACAAAGAAAGTTTTATAGGAATGAAAGTTTTCCATAGGTGTGTTAAATGAAATTGAGCTTGGTTCTATCTTGAACGGTAAATCAATCTTTTGGTGACTTGTTGAAATTTACCAGTTGCAAGATGATACTAGAGAACCTAGCAAATGAGAACATCAGGTAGATAGTATTTAATACCTCAGCATATGACGGTATGGCAATGGAAACTTGTTGTCTTTACACCTCAGGCAACTCAATATTATGTTAGGTTTGGTAAATATGGATTCTGAAGTTACTTCTGCCTTTTTAAAGTGCTCATCTTCTTTCATACTAATAAATGCTTATGTTAATTTTTGCTAAAAATTTCATTGTATTCTATTTGAAAAATCGGCCATTTTATTGATTGTTTTTGTCTTTCTGTAAACGTTTATGTGGTAGTCTTTCTTAAAAAATTGATCCATATCATTATTGATGTAATTTTATGTACACACCAAAAGAAGATACGTTAAGATAAGAAGGTAAGAATGGCTTTATTAATCCTTTTTGAGGAAATTGAAGTTGAGATACCCATTTACATTAAAAATAGATAATACATGTTTTTTCTAAAAAAAAAAAAGGCATTGAAAATGTAACACTTTGTATACCTAAAAATCGTCAACAAATTTTGTATATTGTATATAATTATGTAGAATGAGGGTTTGCTAGTGTAAATAGATTTTAATTATGCAAATGCTATGACGAAAACAAAAAACAAAACAAAACACAACATTTTACATTGAACATGATGAGAATAATGCACTTGTTCTTAAATAAAATATTTTGAAAAATCTAAACATGCATCAATGACTATATTCATCACACACATACACAGGCACGCACACACGCACGCACGCACACACACACACACAGGCATGCACGCACGCACGCACACACACACACACACACAGTATTGAGTGATTATAAAAATAGACAAGGAATTAAATTTACGAATGTACAAGTGTGTGTCTAATTAGAACTATTTAAAATTATCTTTTTACCTAAAATATGATTATAATATTGCACATATTCTGGCTTATTGCATGTGAAAAATGCATCAATGGTAATACATCATTAAATAAAAATCGTGATTATTTCCTAATTTAGAGATAGGATTGTATAATTATATATAGAGGCAGAAAATTTTGAATCTATCAAAAGCGTAATGAACAAATAAAAATGCTATACATGCACGCACGCACGCACACACACACACACACACAGTATTGAGTGATTATAAAAATAGACAAGGAATTAAATTTACGAATGTACAAGTGTGTGTCTAATTAGAACTATTTAAAATTATCTTTTTACCTTGAAGATAATTATATTGCACATATTCTGGCTTAATGCATGTGCAAAATGCATCAATGGTAATACGTCATTAAATAAAAATTCAAGATTATTTCCTAACTTTTAGATAGGGTTGTACAATTATATATAGAGGCAGAAAATTCTGTAATTTACCAAAAGCGTTATGAACAAATAAAAATGCTATGTTAACATTTTCTAAGACTGTTAACAATAACAACACGAATATTGCATTTATTTTTTAGTCGCAGGAGATGTCTAATTCTGCAGTGCCCTTTTATATGCCATTATTGAAAGATAAAGATTAGTATTATTATTAATTCTTCTCTAGTTACCGTTTTGCAAATCCAGCAATGCTTAAAGTGAGACGAGACATCACGTGGAAAAGTCTCCAAAAAGAAATTTTATACAAAATGGGTGATGTAATTCATGAGGAGGTGCTGATGCAGGTGAGCTGATCTTCCAATAGACTGAAATGTTACTTGTTTTTGTTTTTTACTTCTTTAGTTTGGGGTTGTTTGTTTGTTGTTTTTTTTTCAAATAAAAAAGTGAGAATAATTGGGTTATTTTTTACATTTGTAGATAGCATGTGCATCATGCACGATTATGATTGAAGTATTGTTGTTTTTTGTCTTTGTTCTTGAACATTGTCTGATGTCAATTTGTGAATAAAAAGAGCTTATTATTACATATAATGTGCAAAAATCTTTTAATTCAGCAGTAACAGACTGACACTGCATTAGCAATATGTTTTGTTTGAATATTCGCAATATGCTTTGTTAGAATATCACTTACATAAAAGTGAAAAAAAAAAAAAGCATGTTAGTTGCAGAACAAGTGTTGACAGCAAAAGTGAATACTTAATGCTGCACAGAACATAGACATGATGTTTTAAAATAGTTATTGTTTTTCTCCAGAAACTGAGTCCTGTTTTCAAACTACGTGTTTATGACGGGAGTCCTCGAAGAAACTCTCTTTCTTCTGATATTGAGATGCCGCTGTACACTCAGGATGTTGAAAGGTTGACCAGATTACTCCACCGTTTTTTTGTGCATTAAATGATGTTTTTCATATTCTTAATCAGGATGAAGATTCAAGACCTGTACAATCTTTATAGAGATTAATCATTGCATGAATTATAGAAGACTCCACACAGTCTGCTTGCAGCTAAAGTGCCAAATGGGTGTAAAGGGAAATATTTAGGTAATTGTTTTAACAGAGCCATAGAAAGAAAGAAAAATAATTAATTGAGATTATGATGAAATGCAGTTTCCACCTCAGGACCTAGCCCTTGGGGATCATGAAAAACGTGTTCTTTGGCAAATCAATATCTTAAGTGAAGAATGATACTGTGTGTCACGAATATAGTGATAAGTTGTAAATTAGTACTCTTTAATGACTTTTAGCCCCCCCCCCCTTCCAAATATCCTGAAGAATCAGATAAAAAAATGTAGCAGCAGAGGAGGGAGACCGTTAAGTATGAGATCAAGAGAAAGCAAGAGTGAGAGAAAAATCTGGAAAGGGAGAGGGTTTGGGAAAAAGAGATAAGACTGAGAGGTCGAAAGCAATAAGAAACTTGGAGATTGTGAAATAATATTTTAAGCTTTCTTAAAGCACTGTAATGACCAATTAAATGAATACCAAAAGTGACCTCCTAGACTTTGAGGAAAGATTTGAAAGTTTTTTACAGAGAAATTGGCTTCTTAGATGGATTTGATTGTTCAGTGACAAGTTCTTAGATGGAGACCACTGTTACTTGTTAAGCATTATTTTTACATTTCTTTTCTTTAGCATAGACTTCTGTCAATCATTTGACAATTTCATGTTATATATTTTGTGTGTAATACTGTAAAGGCCATTTTTTCTTTCAAATTAATTCTTATATTTTACTGAAGTTAAATGTTTCTCATTTTCATCAATATCCAGAGCGTTTGAAACACTAGATGAAGACTTTGGTCCATTACATATCAAGCTAACAGCAGAGTGGGACCTCAAAACAAAGAATGTGTATGTATATTTTTCTTGCCTTTAAAATTAACTCTTCTCTATAGAATGTACTGTGCTTTACATTGATCCTTATCAATGTGGATACAACATGCAGTATGTTGTTGTACTAAAGTCACATTTTGACCACTATTTCTCATCCAGTTTACCTCAAATATGAACCGTTATTTAATTCCCATCTAAGCCATTCCAGCTCAGGTAAATCTCTGAGCCTAAGGGAAAAGAAACATCTGCGCCCATAACAAAACACATGTTTAAAAAAGAATCAAGTGAAAATGAGAAAAAAAATAATTATGAAATAAATTGCCAACAAAAAAAACAACAGATTTTTTTTTTTAATGGTGCCGATGGAAAAATACAGAACTCAATTTTAGTAATGGAGTGAAAATCCAGGAGTCAAAGGCTGTCGACACTGTCAGCTGACTCGCAATCTTTCTATGGGCATGTGGGTCATACCCATTTATCACCATCCTGCTTTTAGAAAAAAATCATGCAGATTCCCACCAAAAAGAGTATTTATAGCATCCCTGAAAAGACTCAGGCAAATAGTCTTAGGTTTAAAAGAGATTTGTTGGAAGATTTCTTGTTACTTTTAGACAACAAAAGTAAGCCTAAAAAAAACTAACATTACAAATGATTTGGGCAGTGGCACGCAATTCAGGTACACAAACCACAAAATAGGGGTCTTTACAAGCAATAACATGTGATTTGGTGGGATTAAGTTAATCTAATGTGTTAAAAGGTGCATTTCAATGAAAAGTACTTTTATTTCAAGAAAACATAGTTTTTGTGATGTAAAATTCCAAGCAATTTGTTAAATGAGGCTAGATCTAAGTTGGTTAGACTTATACTCTCTGCCTACAGTGACGAGGATCATGTCTTTGATTTAAATGCTATACTTTGTCTGAACCATAAAGATATTTTTGAACTATTTGATAACAATGAAAAGTAAGGAATATCCGCTAATGAATATGATTGGGAAATAAAATTAATTATGTTGTCGAATTTGATAGGATCAGATTGTAAACAATCTTTTGAAAAAGACTAGAAGTAAATTAGCGGTATTAGATGAAACAAAATATTTTTTATAGGATGATGGCTGACAGCAGTGAGTATTTTGAGGAGCACAAATCTGTTCATGATGCCCAGAGAAGGATCCCTGGGCAGTCTAGAGTGTCACTGGATGAGTGCTTTAAATTGTACACCCAGGAAGAAAAGGTGAGAAGAACTATTGGCCTTAATATTTTGTAGAAATCCAATGTCGGCGTAAAGAAAATAAAATTACTTCATTTTTTCTTGTCACAATGGTTTCAACACAAACATATATATATATATAAAAACGTGTCACACAGTGCCAACTCTGCTATTTTTTAGGCTTTCCCAAGCCACTCACACCCATACATATTAAATGTCTTGCCATGGATTGAACAGGGTCAGGAATGCTGGGGGTTACGATTTAAAGTAATAGGGTATAGCATTACATATCTGATGGATTTTAAAATAGTTTATTTGCAAATTACTAAAACTTGCTTGTATAAATTCATACAGCGTTGCTTAGTGCGCAAACTGTAGTAACCTGAACGAAAATAAAAATTGTGGTTTTGCTACTGATTCTGTATGTGTGGTACAGTGGAACACACTTAAACCGAAAACGGCTGAACCGAAAAAACGGCTAAAACGAAAAGAAATCGAGATAATTGCGGTTTTCCTTCTTTTTTCCCTATATGAAACCTACGATAAACCGAAATCGTCGGCCAGCATACTATCGCTAAACCGAAAAGAAATGACTAACTTCATGCCGCTGGGTGGTAGAGTTTCTCGAAAAATCAGCGTATTCGGACAACCCTTTCCCTCCCTTATGCAATGCACTACCCCTGCCAGTCATGAGTCATCAAATCTATCTCTAACATTAGTAACAAGGCCCACCGTCACCCCTCTCTTGCTAATCAGCGCCACCAATAGGCTTACGTTTACACGCTGATCATCGTGAGCCACCTGTGCCTAGGCCGCGTTGGCCTAGGCCCATGCAGTCTCTAACAGTGACACTAAAAATTAATGTGTGTAGCCAAGCAGACATTGTTGCATCACTTTGTACAGTACACACCAAAGACATTATATCTATGGTACACACTGATCAGCGCGTGCCATCTAGACCTAGCCCAACACAGTCTCTAACACCGAATGTGCGAAGCCAAGCAAACATTGTTGCATCACTCA
>RQTK01001071.1:119595-165853 GCA_003991915.1 Elysia chlorotica
CAAAACAAAATGAAACAACAATCCCCCCCCTCCCACACACACACACACACACACAGACACACAAAGCATGAAAAGACAAAAACAAAGTGAAAAAAAAAAATCAACATCCTTTACTATGCAGAGGGCTTGGCGAAACTCATTTAACATGTGTCCCAAGAAGGGATATTACCCAATTTTAATTCAAATTTCGTGGCTTATGTCCCTTTCGTTTTTTTTTTTCGTTTTACCTTGACTATCTTTAAACCAAAATATGTTTAAACCGAAATTGAAATTAGATCCCCTCAAATTTCGGTTTAAACGTGTTCCACTGTATGTCTTTGAGACAACTGACAAGGTTGACGTCCAATAGAAAGATAATAAGTTTTATGCTGCCATGTATGAATACTTTTTTTATTGCCTTTAAAAAGGTTTCTTGTGCTTGCTCCAGTCATCAGCACAATCATCTATGTTTTGCTTTCAACTGTTTTTGTACAAGATCAAGCAATAGCAGTATAGGCATCTTTTGTCTTTTTGTTCGCAGTAGCATTACTAATGTTTTTCTACTTTCACCGTACCTACTTCCTCATGTGAATGAAGTCAAAATTTTTCTCCTCTTGTCATCTTGAATATAATCAATTCCAACCTTTTAATGGCATTAAGAGATACAGCAGCACATTATTTTCCCAAACAAATACCATCCAGATTTTCCTGCTTTTCTCAGCATCTAGAAATCATCTTATTGTTAATGTGGCGCTTTGGTCATCACCAGTACAATGTATACCGTTAAATGTCAGTTTGTTCAACAGTTCCATAATTGTCATAAATTTGCCTTATATCACTATAATTAGTTCTCTGCTGTCAACCATTCCTAATCAAATCAACTATTGCACCATGATTTTATTTATTTTTTTATTTTTCACTTTGTCTACTCTCAACTTGCAAAAGGATTTTCTGTTGTCATATGCTTCATCAACATTCCTATACTCTCCTTAGCAGCACAATGTTCTTTAAGACTTCCTGCCATCAACTGAACTAATTTTTACAATTGATGCTTTCATTATACTTGTCTTGACTGAATTAGCTCTCACCAACAGTTTCCTGTACTAAACTTAATTTTCTTCACTTGTATCTGCTGCAACAATCGTGATTTATACATTCAGATCCTGTTACCCAGCATAGTCATAATTAAAATTAAATAATAATGATTATTATTATTATTTTTATTATTATTATTATTATTATTATTATTATTATTATTATTATTATTATTATGTATTATTATTATTATTATTACATTATTATTATTATTATTATTATTATTATTATTATTATTATTATTATTATTATTATTATTATTATTATTATTATTGTTATATACATCACCATCATAATCATCATCGTCGTCGTCATAATCATCATCATTTTTTAAATACCTTTCAAATGATATATATATATATATATATATATATGGCACTGATCAGGATAGCCAAATGATACATTGCACACACCTAAACAGGTTCTTAAAACCTGTAAAAGTACAATGGTGTTGGACCACATTTGTGAAAAAGCTGGATTTGATCCCCAACAAGGACATTTTTGGAGGGGGCCCTCTGTGTCAGTTTTGCACTGAATGGGTAACTGAAGCTATTTAGTCACTGCGAAAGTAAAGTGAGGCGAAGAAAGTATAGTAATGGTAAACTTTTTAACAAATGCCATTTGCGTAGTACAAGCAGGACCAAAACTCTTGGTTTCCCAAAGTTCTCTCTAAAAGCATGGGGCCAGCAGCACAAACAGATGGTTAAGCAAAGGAAATTTTTCAAAGAAATTCATCCCTGGCAACACATGCAGTACTCTTCACAGACTCAACTTCACGGCCCTACAATCCATGGAAACTACACAAAACTCTTCAGAAACACTTGAAATACTTCTAGAAATTAAATGCATTCTCAATAAATATCACATCGCGCTTGTGTGTCAGTGGATCCCAAGTCATATCAATCTGCCAGGAAATGAAAAGGCTGATAGAGTTGCGAAAAAAGTGGCTATGCAAGAACAGCCTCTAGTAAAAACAACTTATCAAACAGCTAAAAGAATTATCTGTCAAAAAGAATGGATGAATCAGTGGGCAAGGGGGACAACCGGGAGAATTGTGTACAAGCACATTTAAACTTCACTATCCTATATACCTTCTTCAGAGGAAAGAACAATGTGCTATTTTTCGACTCAGAATGCAACACATCCCCTCAAATTTCACCTGAACAGACTCAAAACAGAACACACACCACTATGTCCATTGTGTGATGAGAGTTTGGAAACCATGGAACACACACTGTTCCAAACCCCCAGTCTTAGCCAACCAAGACAGCAGTTCCTTCCTATGATACCTGATCTCCAAACGGCTTTGTATTCCACCTGAGCACAGCTAGAGAGAACTGCTGCCTTTTTCTTCATGGCCTTAGGCAAAAGAGCGCAAGCTCAGAGACCACTGGATTAACAACAAAAAGCAAAGGAAATTGGCTATAATATAAGATTCCTCTCTTCTGATTAAAGAAAAGGTTCTGGCGACTTGCAAGTTAATTTCTGTAGACTGCAGGTTTCTGATAAATATCTGTACCCGGCATATAGTAGCGATGAACATGGGATTTTACCCTTGTCTTGTAGCACATCAGTAAATTTTGAATGAATTGTTGGATCTTGAGACAATCAGAACCTAAAGTCAAAGTGAGAAAGAACATAGGGGGTGGAAAAAAATTCTTTTGGGAAATAATAAAAAGAAAGAGACTGGGGATACCAGCCTCAGTCAAGGTTGTGAATGCTTTTCCTGCACTGTGTTCAGTGTTGCTTCTATTTATTCATGGATATCAATTTACTTTTCCCTAGCTCATTGGGGAAGATGCATGGATCTGTCCACACTGCAAGCAGCAGCAACAAGGCACCATTAAGACCTTGGGTCTATGGTCTCTGCCTGATATCCTAGTGTTGCACCTCAAACGCTTTAAGCAGGTATGTTGGAAGACTTTTGATTTTTTGTTCAATAGCTTTACATTACTGACAGCATCAGCACCATTTCAAATGTCACTGTCCGCGTCTATACTTCATTGTACAGTGCTTGATATAGCCTGGTTGCTGGTAGATCTAGACCTTTCCCCGTTAAACCTAAGTTTTTAATGCAACTTTTCATACATGGTCAAGAAAATTGTAATATAAATTTGAGGAGAAATTCTTTTCTCACCATCATATTTTTCCTTCAATTTGTTTTTTTTTAAATACGGATATTATATTGGCTACGTTTATAAAATCCATGGCCATTTTATTCTCTTGGAATCAGCAGCATGTTCAATGCACTAGTCAAAAATCACTATGAAAACAAAACCGAAAATACAGTCATGATTGTTAAAACTAGTAACAAGAAATAGGGAGGAAAGCTGGGGGTTCTAGTGTGGATCAATTGAAACAAAATAAAGCCCCAGTATTATATTGTTCACATGAAACACATACACAAAAATACTTTCTTTTTAGAATCTAATGACATTCTCAAGGCTTTGGCATATAGCACTGACAGGCATTCAATGATTCACACTTAGTCTAATAGAAGATCATCTGATATAATATCTACTCTAGATGAAAGTTAGATCATTGAGGCATAAATCCACAACTGTAGAGTTCAATTTACAAATCACAGATTTATTAGGCTCTCTATGGTTAACTGTATAATTTATCTTTGGCTCTCAATGACATATACCATTATAACAGGGTTTTTGAAAAGAAAGTTTCCTTTCTTCTACATGTACCTCTTGGTATCAAAGATTTTTTTCTGCATTAAATCTTCCTATTTTTCACTGATCATAATCTTTCTTGGAAATGCGCAATTTTGTCCTGATCGCTACAAATGATAGAAATATTGAGCCCATGAGCTCGATGATGGAAATACTCACTTTCCACCCACAATCGACTTATGGTAGTTTGTGTGAAAACTTCTCTGAAGTCCAAACTTTAGTGGGCATCAGATCTATATTTTTTTTTAGATCTAAACTGTATTTCTGTGAGTAGACTGATAGTGGACGTTTTAATTTTCGTTTTAGGTCTACGATTTCAGTAATAGTCTATTGAGGTATTAATAGTCAGCAAGGTGTGAGAGATCAACGCTTAGGTACTCATAAAAATACATATAAATTCGTGAGTGTGAGTTATCTGTGTAGTATGGACTAATAGTACAAGATTACATATGTTAACTGTCGTACGCTTGGTGACACCTTTCCGTCCTGTGGTGTCTTGACTTTTTTAGTCTTGCAAAATAGTTTAGAGGGCTACCAATATTAATGTTATACGTTAGATGCCATTTTCTGCCAAGAAGGAAACATTAATTTTAGAAACGTCTAGTTAGTTAAATATTAATATTATTTTTCTTCAATATCTTGTCAACAATGGAATGGGACCTGATAGTGTTAACCAATTTGCCGCCCTCCCATACTGCATTATGAAGACTCATTAAAAAAAAAAAAACTGTTTCGCAATTTGAGCACCCATGACCCTTATTTGATTTGCAATTTACCCCTAGTGGTTTAATTTAGTTTTACTAAATTCATTATCTGCACTCCTCCAAACATCTTTGGACTTTGGAGACATGTGATCATCCCTAGTTATAACCATCAAGATAATACATTTCAATTTTTTCCCCTTTATTATTATATCTTTGTAAAAGCAGTGGTATTTTGAGGAGACAACATATTCAATGTCTTCTTGGGTTTTAAGGAGTCACACACAGCGTGTGTATGTGTCCTGCATTTTATTACTACGAAGTTCCAAAAATTACTTTGATATTACTCTGAGACAAAATTTAGATTGGCAGGTCTGTGTATGCCTAAGTCATTCGATTTCTCCAAAAGTAGAGGCTAGAGAGACCCCACATGGGACCTGTCTAGCCAGGTAGGCTATAAGGACAGACTCGATGTGGACAGGGAAAACAGTTATAAAGCCGGAAACTTGAGGAAAAAAAACAATCAATAAAAAAGGGGAAAGTTTTTACTGAGTAACAAATTAAGGTTGACACCAGTTCTGTAAAAAATGATGGCCGTTTTTTCTTTGAAGACAGACTTTTAAGCCCGCTGTGATTGTGATGCCATAGCTTCCGTGGACGTCCGCAAAATTTAGTCCCATGAACATGTCTTAGGATACGTTTAATGCTTTATTTCTATGCTCTATTGTGTGGCTTGAAGTTCCAATCACAATTTTTTCGTTTAGTAGCCAGGCTCTCCATACACAACAATTTTAAATTCAACAAAACCTTGAAAATAATCACCGACTGACACATCATCCATTTTCTGTCAAGACTGGAAAGGAAGGAAGAAAGAAAGAACGGGGCCAAAGAAAGCGCTTTTTGGAATGTTGGTATTTTCTGAAATCCTTCAATTTCAATCAATTGGGGGTACTCCCCATTTCTCAGAGAGAAAAAATGCAAGTCCTAGTCCTACTGATAACCTTAGAAAAAGGAGTTGATGAAGATAAGACAGCTTGAAAAAGATAGAGAGAAAATGAGAGAGAGAAAGAGAGAGAGAGAGAGAGAGAGAGAGAGAGAGAGAGAGAGAGAGAGAGAGAGAGAGAGAGAGAGAGAGAAAGAAAGAGAGAAAGAGAGAGAGAGAGAGAGAGAGAGAGAGAGAGAGAGAGAGAGAGAGAGACAGAGAGAAACAGACAGAGACACAGACAAACAGACAGACAGACACGCATACTAGGGAAATGAGGTAAAATCCCCGACATACGGTTAGGGATAATAGTATTTTTGCTTCTGTGAAGAGCGGGGGTAAAACTGACCCCTGTTTAGAAAATTACTGATGGTCAATATGGTAATTAGCGTTTTGCTGTCAGTTCGATAGGATCTTTCGTAGAAATGAATGACTGAGGAAGACATAAAATTTGTGGTTGATCACATTGTCAAATTTTGAAGCAAGTCAGTTAACTTACAGTATCTTTCTCTAGTCAATAGACTTACTTGGTGAAGACAGATTGGCACAGAACTAGTTATCTTCATTGATTAAATATATTATTTTCTAGTATATCTTGATTTTGGAACTACAATTTCTAGATCCGGATTTCAATAGTTTCGTTATCATAAAACCTTGCAGGTCACCTTCTTTATAAAGAGTGCTAAATTGAAGGAGTATATTTATTTGCACCATTTAAGAGCAATTACGATTTTAAGTCAAATGACTTTACCACAGATGATCTGGATTAGACCAATATTTTAGCCGTAGCAGTTTCTCTGTGGAGGTCTACATCTATTTTAAATTCCACAAGTTTTGATTTCTTTTCAACTATGTACATGTAGATTGTTTTTATGACTTTTTTTTCTTTTGTTTTTATTCTGAATTAAAAGTATTATAAACATAGGGTTTTCATGTTGATTTAATGAGATAAATTGGTGTCAAGCTACAATACAGAAAGTCAACGATATTTCTCCAAATAGCCTTGAATGAAAAACTAGAGCATGCTCTATGAGACACGGCAACGAATCATGTTCACTTTAGTTTGTTAGCAGCGAGCTGTAAGCGAAGCCTGTTAATCTTGCATCCTTATCTGACAGCCCATCATGGGCGAGCAAGCACCGTCTCTGGTCATCGCTGACCTGTCAGGTGTCTGCTTTTTTTTTGCAAAAACCTAAAGTGAATGAAATCAGTGCATTTTCGCCGCTGTGGAAATAGATCTACTTGTAAGTTAAAATTAAAATGTTTAAAATTTATCTCCAAAGCTACGTTTAGCATTTGAGAAATGGTCTTATATATCTACATCTTTATCCACCAGACTGGTTTAAGAAGGAGCAAGCTCAACACTTTAGTTGATTTCCCAGTGGAAGGATTAGACATGTCTCCATATCTGGCAAGGCGTAAGGAGACAGAGGGTGGCTCTTCTGTTCATGGAAGAAATAATACTCAACTACGACGAGACGACTACACCTATGACCTTCTAGGGGTCAGTAATCACTATGGCAACATGATGGGGGGCCACTATATTGCTGTGTGCAAGAGTCCGGTGGATGGTATTTGGAGAGAGTTCAATGATCAAAGAGTGCGGTCTTTAGAAGAGGGCGAGCCAATTGCCACTAAGGAAGCATACTTGCTTTTCTATCAACGTAGGAGCTTGGGGAAAGACATCAACCACCGCTTGTTTACTGGTGATCATTGGGTATTCTCTCTTTCTCTAGCCTCTTCAGAGCTGAGAGAAGATGGAAGCTCCTCAGGGGGAAGCACTCCAAGGGGCGAAATAATACCAATCATGCCCCCACCCAGCCAAACAGTCCCCTTCCGATCAAGGCAGCGATCCCTGCCACGTTCGGTTTCGCCATCTGTTCTTAAGTATGGCACCAAAGAGCATACAACTTCATGGGCGGTTTCAAACTCACGGCGATCTGCATCCTCCTCTCGACCTCTTACTCCTCAACCTCATCGCAAGCCAATAAACCTATATGCTGAGAGTAGATACTCAGATGGTGAAAATGGGTGTGATAATAACCAAAACCTCTCTAGTCCTACAAGGGATTCCTCTTCACGGATAAAGAATACTGTATCTCGCAAATCTCGACCTGTTCAGCGTCAAGCATCTGAACCTGGCCCTCGAAGAGGAAAGACTTTAGCATCTGCTTCAACTGATACTAGTCAAGCAAAAGGTTCTTTATATGATCAACAAAGTCAGTGTGGTCATCAAAGACAACAGGAGCTAATCAGTAATGGAAGGTCGGGTAGAGAGTCTGATTTGACAGTAACAACCAAATTTGTTAACACCGTTAAAGACGAAATCCCATCAAAATCACCATTTAGGCATGAATCTTTGGGATTCTCAGATGCAGTACCATCTCTCTCTTCTCGAAGTATTGACCATCCTCCAATCTTTCAAAGCAACAGACTAGAATTAAATGTCAAATATCCTTCATCGTATGAGAATGAAAACTTTTCTGATCATAAAGATATTTATCCCATTTCAGCCTATGAACCAGCAAGCGCTTTGAGAGTTAGACTTGATGGGAGAGAGCCCAGTGATCTGGTTGGTCATTCTTTGCCGTCCTCCAGTCAAACCAATACCCTCAGCGCTGCTTCAGCAAGGAGAAGATTGGCAGAGCGTATAGAAGAACCAAAGTCACCAAAGTCTTACAACAAATATAATTCTGGCAGATTTGAGAAACAGAAAAGCTATGAACTGGCTCAACAAAAGCTATTGCGTTTAGACTCTGACCTGCGCAATCTAACTTTACTTTCTGGAGAGCAGCTTGGTCATCATCATTCTCTGGACTTTGATAAAAGCCAGGCAGAAGATCAGGGGAGGTGGGAAAGGACCATTCCTGACTATCTTAATAACAATAACAAGTTTTTGCACCCAAATGAATACTCTCGTCTTGATAGTGATGTCGAGGAGGAAGAAGAAGGAGAGGAAACTGAAGAACCTTGGCCTCGATCAAACCTACAAACTCAGCTGCAAGATCAGTATGACCACATCAAGGACCTAGCTGAAAAACATTTTGGTCCGCGTCCCTATAAAAAAGAGAAATATGTTTCTCTACTCCCAAAAGATGACTTGCTTCCAACCTCCTATGGTAAGTTGCCATTTGTCATTATAATGAAATACTGAAACATATAACAAGTGAACAGTAGAAGTGCAATGCAGCAATGGCATCTAAAATCATATGAGAAACACATTTGACTTTAGAATTTTCCTATGCTTTAATTATCAGATACAGGGTGAACAATCCATTTATAACGATTTTTTTTACTTACAGTGCAAACCTCATAATTTGAATTGCTTGAGATTGCATCAAAACTTAATTTAGAAGATTCAACTTTCAGAAGGGGACATGCCTGAACCGCACAATGTTAAAAAGATAAAGATAGCTATACACCTTTTTTGAAATATTGCATACATGATGTTTTTGTTTTGGCTTCTGGTTATAGCAACCTTTTCCCAACTCCATTTCTTATAAAAGCTTGTCTTGTTCAGCAAAATGTCTTGGATGGTGCTTGACAAATGTTTTGGCATGTGAAACTGGTCTGATGAGTATTTAGTTGATATGACTAATAGTGAAAAAAGTGACATGAAATTAAAATATGTTACACTAATAGGATTTATATTTCTACTACCAATATATGCTCCCTCCACCCTTTCCTCCTAGACCAAATGTAATTTGTACATTAAGAGCTGTGGGTTCTGATTTTTTTCCCCTGGTAGTTTTCATCACTTGTTTCACTTAATATTCTCTGTAGTTACTTGTTGCACATGAAAAAAGTCACTGTTACAGTAATTATTTTATGGGCATAGATTCCCTAACCACATCATGGTACGTGCATACCTAATAATTTGACATTACAGGGACCAGAACTTTCGTGTTGAATGAAGGAATAATTAAATTAAAAGATATAGTATGCCAAAGCTTAGGTGACTTGGCTGTGGGTCTAGATAGGAATGTGCACATTGGTGTGCTTTGTGCATCATAGTCATTCATACATTGGCCTGTCTAGCCTGTAAAAAGTTCATAAAATTTTCTGGGGTCATCTATCAGTCTAAGAAAAACACAATCACCTGCTTTTTTTTGTTTTGTAAGAAAAAAATAGTTCTAAAATCATATTGAGTTGGAAAGATCTCAAAATTAAGGAAATGAAGCAGTAAATTGCAGAATTAAGCAAAAGGATTTCTGGACTTTTTAGGCATGTCCAATTAAGGGAAATTTTGAATTATCAGATGTTGAATTAAGTGGAGTGCATTGTACCTGTATGGATCTGGGGATAGACAATAGACAGGAACTTTTGAATGCTCCATTATGCTCTCATCCAATGAAATTATTTGACTTATTTCCCTTTTAATAATGCATTTAGCATACATGTCATTATTGTTCTTAGTGATCATGCAAAGTATTGATTTTTTATACGCTACTGTCTTTTTTCAGAAATATCTCCTGTTTCAAAGTATGCCCCCATGGGGAGAAGAGTCACTGATCATGGAAGCTCAAGCGCGATCCAAGTTCCTGATTGTTCCATGCCTCGATCAAGCACAGACCACAGTATTCAGTACAGTCTGACTAGATCCGAGCTGCCAGCTCCTCCATCCCCCACCCCTCCACGCGGTACTGCTGAAGAAAGAACGTTCTCATACTCTTCTCACCATGGGATGAGGTTGAATGAAAGGGCCATTCAAGCCATGCATGCATATGAGTTTGCTGGAAAGAGAGTACTTGATCAAGACTTAAGGAGCAGCAGTGGAGTGCGCACTTTTCCAGGCTATTATAGCAATTCAAGTGTGCGGGAAAGCAGACATAATTTTCGACCACCCAGAAGCACTTGGGGTAAAGTGGTCAGGGCTAGAGAGGGTCATCAGCCTGCAATACCAACACCTTGCTTGAGGGAGTCTTCAGTTTGATTTTTCTTTTATGCATGAGAGAAAGATATATGACTAGTACTAAAAAAAAATGTACATTAGTAAATCCTCTCAAAACTTGAAGGTTGCGCTCCACTGTTTTGACAAATGATGGTCTAATGGCAAGTCACAGCCTTTTTTCTATCAAAACAAGGAATTTTCTAAGGGTAATTATGTATCCACAATGAGCCTGAAAAAAACTTGCTTGTGTTTTATCCCAAAGCTTTACCAATTTATTCTTCCATTCTCAAACATTGCCATCAGCTATTCATAGTTGGCTATAAGTACATTTTGCAAGGTCACAGTGAATAAAGGCAAGCTAATTGCAAACAGTATTATGACTACAAGTGTTAAATAGATCAAATTGTCCATCTGACTTGCTTTTCTGTAATTTATCAACTTTTTTTTTGTTTTGCTGCTTAGTGTAAAGGGATGTTGTATAGTACTGCTTTGCATATTAAGGGGAAAATACCAAGCTGAACTAATGTTGATTAACTGCCCGGGTGATGAAATGTGACTTTCCTCTCACAAGTTACTTTTGTTAAAAAAAAATGGTAATAATCATATATTTATAATTACATACTATGTATGTATGCATAGATTTACAATGTAGTTTTAAAGTTTTTGATTGTTGGATAAGGAAAAATGTATTGGTTGGGAATTGAAATGTCATATCAAACCCATTCATTACTTTTATGCACGAGTTAATTTTTTTCCCTTTGGACATGAAGACTGTGTTATTTATTTCCATTCCAATGAAAAACGTTGTGACTATTCGATCAACCTTTTGTGATCTTCTTGTTCTGGAACAATGAAATGTGAGTGTATTATTTTTATCATATATGATAAGAGATAATAATACTTTATTAATCCCTCAAAGTAAAATTGAAAAATAACATGCTCAAGAACTTAGAGGCAACAAATAAGTTCAATATACATTTAATTTTAAAATAGGAATAAGAAATTGCATAGAAACACATAATTCTCTCTCTTAGTAAGTCAAACCAGATTTTGAAAAAGATATCAAGTATCTAAATCTAAAGTGGATTCACTTTGTAGGGGACCTCCTCTCCAACCGTCTTGCAGTAACCGTGTTTCTTATGCCTTTCCCACCCACTGCATTTGATTTGATGTGCAATTTCATTTCTCCACCCCAAGCTTAGTTTCCCTCTTTTTCTTTGGAATAGTCTGATGATTCTTGGTGTTCATCGATTGTATGACATTCTTGCCTCATAGCTTTTTGATTCTTTGATTTTGTATCTAATGCCTTCAATTTGTGTCTGCTGTCTAATTCATCTTTTAGCTTTAAGGTCAATTAAAGATGCATCAATCTTCTGTTTTTCCTTCTTTCTATGGCTAATTCTAGATACAGATTCGAAATGAGTGTTGGAAAGTGACTAAGCCTCTGCAGCATAGGTTATCACAGAAAGGATGTCCATAGCCATCGGTCTTTTCTTTTGTTTTTAAGGACTTTTTTTTCCATTAGAAGGTGGCTCTACGTTCCAAGAGCACTCTATTTTAGTCCAATTCGTATCATAATACAAATGGCTACGTCAACTGTTCGTGTGGGTAATGGTTTTCCTCAGATTCTTATCAAGACATTAAATTTATTTACTGACAGCCTTAAAAACTGTTTGTGGACCAGAATTGTCTCTTTTACTGTGTAACTGTTCAGCATTTTTTGTTTTTTTGACATGCGTTTTCAGACCACTTGTATTGAATGAGAGCATTTTTTAAAATTTTTTTGAGGGGTGTGCGAACAGAACAATAAACGGATCATGTGAGATAATAATTTGACATTGGTGTTTATCCCCTTGCTACTCATTTGTGATGTTTTACCGGACATATTCAGTGGGGAAAATGTCTTTCTCACTTCCAGCTGGATATTTTTGTTGACTTTGTGTACTTTAGATTTGTCCCCACTATAGATATCTCAAATGATGATTATGTGTGTTGGTGTTCAAAAGCTTGGTAGTTCGAATTTGATGAAGTTGAATGCTTTCTCATAAATAACAAATGTTGAACAGAGTGGCATTTTGCATTCTTTTGCCTTTTTGTTTATCTGGCTGATGGTGTGGAGGATGTTGATTGTGGAGAAATCAGAACCTAGCCTGTTCTTGGGACTGGTTATCTATCTTGGTGCCATTGTTTCTCACCTATTTTTCAATACAATAGTTTTGAATTTCAGCACATAGCAAAATCGTATGGTCTGTTTTCTATCTCTTTGTGGAAAAATATTGGCTCCTAATTGTTTCTTAAAAAATGTGAAGGAATAATCAGTTATACTCTCTACTTTCTCCATCCCACTTTTCCCACGAATTTTGTGGGTTTGGTCTTGGGGGAGAGTATACTGATTTTTTGTGTGGTTTTTTTTACTAATTCCAGCAAGAAATGGTCAAAAGTTACAGTCAAAATAAATTTATTTCAAATTTTTCATTGGCAAATTCAGATGTAAACATGATTGTCGGATAAAATGTAGAAAAAGTTAATTTTGTTCTTAACTAGGGCAAAAGTCCTGCGTCAACCATTGCATCAGGAGTTCATTATTCATTGTGGTTTGAATATAATAATATTAAATATATTAATTTTCTAATAAACAAGCTATGCCTAAAAAGTTGCAGAGATCCAATAGCAAATCACACTGAACCACATGACAGGTAACAAGCATGGTGGCTTGTACATTAACTCATTAAAAAAAACCTGTTTATCACTTGATGCTGTTCATTTGTTGATGCTTACGACTAGATATTTTGCCACAGTAAAATCCGCTTAAGATAAACTATGACTTTGTATAAATTAATTCCTTGGCACCAATTCTGTGATTTTTACTTCTCAATCACTTTTTAATATAATCTTTCTCTTCATATTTGTGTAATCTTTAAATTTAGGATGAAATAAACTTTTAGGCTGTCCCAAGAGGTTTATCTCAGTTGAAATTTGTTTGTAGATACAAATTCTAGTTTCTTTTGATTGAGTATTAAAGTAGACTCATTCTTGATTCATGATTTTGCATGCACACACGCACACACACACATACACTCTCTCTCTCTCTCTCTCTCTCTCTCTCTCTCTCT
The DNA here is from genome assembly GCA_003991915.1 of Elysia chlorotica. Lineage (NCBI taxonomy): Eukaryota > Metazoa > Mollusca > Gastropoda > Plakobranchidae > Elysia > Elysia chlorotica. Next base: position 133,038 of record RQTK01001071.1, read on the forward strand.
CTCTCACACACACACACACACACACACACAAAACGGTAAATGAATTTTTGCATGTCACAGTACTTATCAGTTGTTTAGTAAAGTGTCATAAGATATGCAAAAGTAATTTTTCAGTTGAGCCTAACTCTTACACAAGTCAACATGTAAAAAGTATAGTCAACTGTATTAACCAGGTGTCCAGGTACTCCCTGCCCTGACTCCTGTGTAGCAGCACATAAAATAGACAGTAGTCAGTCTTGGGGCCCGTCTACAATATAGTCTATATACTGCTGACGTTGGACGTTAAACCAACTTAACTCAACTCAATGTTCTGAAAAGCAAAGAAGGAAAAGGCTCATTTTCTCCAGAAAATAACTTAAGATACAGAAGTTAATGAGTTCATTTTAAATTAGGTTTGTTCCTGATTTGTAATTTCTATATTTTTTTTATTTGATCCAACGCATGACTGAAATTAACAGTAAAAATATCGTTTTTTGTTGTTGCTTATCTTATTTTTATTCTAAGGCAGCAATTAATGTAATTTAGATATATGATTTTGAATTCTGTGATTCTTTTTGGTTTATTTTAAGCTTTATTTCAGTTTAGTGTATGCTTTTGATAAATATACATTTCTTATATGTAAATGTAAGATTATGTATATTCACTTGAGGCATACAAGCTTCAATTGTTCTGAATTTTCAAGATTTGTCAAGAAAGCTTAAGAATATGTAATATAAAATATTAATTATTTTGTACCTTCATTTTTTTATTCTTTGCTTCTGTGCTGTATTTTATTAAATTGTTTATTTTCCTTTACATTGTTCTTTGTCCAAATGTCTTTCTGCTCTAAGCTTCCCTATTTTGTACTTCACCAAACATTCCCATCTTTTTTGGACACACACAGGCTCCGTGCATTCCAGCTGAAATTGTTGTCATTTTGTGGACCTTGCTGGGTTTCAGTTTTGCTATTGTTGTTTGTTAAACTTATCTGTTTACTCAAACTGACTTTTCATGATCACCACTGCTGTATTTGTTTTCTGTCAGCCTCATTTAAGATGAATTGTATATGTCATTGTAACCTTTATACATGTATAAAGTTTGCTATACGCCCTTGTGCCCATGTCTCTATCAGACTTCAATTCTGGAGTCTAACAACAGTGCTACTTTGACTACATTGTGATCTACGCAAACACTGATGCTTATTTCAGTCATAGAAATTTGGTTCATTTGATATTTTTACCTGAGGTAGTTTTTTTAATCCAGAAATTTATTGTCTTAATTTAATGTTCAATGCTTATTGCGTACATGTACTTGTTTGTTTTTGTGGAATTTTTTTTTGTCTTTGTTTTTTGTTATGTTTATTTGTTTGTATGTTGTTGTTTTTTTTTTAAAATTTAAAGCAAAGCATCAAAACCAGGCAAAATGTGACTTAAAAGCAAAGCTACCTCAATATATAAACTGAAAAAAAGTTAGTAAGCTGAAGTTTGAAACTGTGAAGTCTAAAAACTATGAATGATTTCATGTGGGAAAACCAAACAATATAAATAATTTAAAAAATATGAAAGGAAACATGAATGTTGTTCTTTTATTTTGCTCAAAAGGAAATAAAAATGGAATCGCTAGCTTAAAATCGCATACATATGTATTTTTGCCTTATACTTCAAAAGATGTATTGAGCAAGATTTTAATATTTAACAATTATCCTGAACGTTGGCGCTCATTATCTTTAGTTTTACTCTGTGGCTGAATCTTTTTCAAAAGAAAATCATTCTCATGATGCATATAAATCCAAGCAATTTTTTCAGTTTCTCTTTTTCTTGGTAATTTAAACAAAAAGTTACATGCAAATGCACATACTTCTTAAAATTACACATGTCAATGATAATACCAATAGAGACTACTTTGCAGAAATAATTTGAATTAAAGATTGGCATTTTGTGGTCTGTCCGATTATTTTGAATTCACAATGACTCTCCAATGAGTTTCAACTTATGTTTTCAGTTTCAGGGGGCTAATAATGGATATGCCTTTAAAGTGTACTGTTAACTGTTGTGGTGGAATAATGTATTTAAAAAAAAAAAAACTACACATTTTTTCATTTTTTTCATATCGGGAAATCTTTTTTTCAATATCTTAGTAACTTAACCCTGCCATCTGCATTTTTCGTGGAGTGAAATGCACGCATTGATGTTTAAAAATGTGAGGGTGATATGCAGAAATGCACTTTTCAAATTGTTTCATGATTTTCGGCTGCTCGTTGTGTACCTTTTAGTACAAAACAAAAATTTACACTCACAGAAAACCCTTGAAAATATCAAATATTCACCTGCAGATGATTATATAAGTATCATATAGCACATAATTATTACTGTGGATTAGGTATATGAAAAGTGGTATGTCTACAACCAACTATACATGGTGGATGGTAGATGACTCAGACATTCATAGCTAAAAGCACTGTTATTGGGTGTGCTATTGCTTTATCAATTTCATTTTGCTGTTGTGATCTAGGATAATTTTTCTTACTTCAGAGGGTGTGTGATGTGTCATGTTGTTTCTTTGTTGTTGTTGTTGTTGTTGTTGTTGTTATCAATTACATATTTGAGGAATAGACTATGTAAAATCTGAAAGTTTTAATTATATAGATGAAAAGAAAAATCATGTTATAGTATGCTAAAAGTTGTATTCACCACTGATAAAGTAGTCACTGATAAAGATAAGTCTATCAATTCTTCAAAATCAAAATAATAATTATATTATTATGTTATACAAAACAATCTTCCTGTTGTTGTTGTTGTTGTTGTTGTTGTTGTTGTTGTTGTTGTTGTTGTTGTTGTTGTAATTCTATTGGTGTTTGTCTTTCAAACACAATACATTTACTAGTGACCATCAGCATAAAGTACCTTTAATATTTTGGTAATGTTTTTTTCTTTGTGTATAAATTTTGGTTTTATGAAAATGTTTTTGTTTGCAAGTGGTCTGAACCTTTATTAAACTACCAATTGCTATGCGCAACCATGACCTATGGGTTAAGGGGAAAATGAAACAGAACCTGAAATAGCACTGCGTTAATATCAAGCAGTCTGTTCATGTAATATGTAGTCAAACATCATTGCTACCTTCTGTGGCCAATGCTTGTAAACGGCAGATTTAGCTTCTTGTGCAGATAACATTGGGATCATTGTTAAATTGTTAAGCGCTTTGAGCCGGCTATGCTGGGATAAAGCGCTCAAAAATGATCTTCATTATTATTATTATTTTTATTATTAAATTGCATAAAATTGTTCTTCTTCTTTTTCAACTGTATTTAGAAGGTTCATAATAAATATTTTAGGAACATTCCCATTCCCGGACATTTTATTTTTAAAGGAAAACGTATCTGATAAAATGTGCTTTATTAAAATAATATATATGCGCTGAGTTGTGAACAATAAAATCTATCAATTAGTGTTTCTGCGTAAGAAACCTGCATTTTTTAAAGTATTTGAAAGCATGTGAATTGAATGCAAACCATTATGATTGTAAGAACATTGTAAAATGCTTTATCTATACCTCTTTTTTTCCATTGACTTTGCAATCTAATTTCCGCAAACATGGCATGGAAGATTGTCTTGTAAATCCCAAGAGTACTATTTGCAATTATGCCTGTTGGTTAAAAAGTTACAAAGTTCTCTCTTTTCCTTTAAAATTAAAAAAAGGTTGACATAGTTGACCAAATTTATGTGCCATCTAAGAAGTGGATGAAAACAATTTTAATATGTACATTTATATTATCTTTTCATACATAATACATATATTCTTGTTTTGTATCTATTATTTTCGACCATTCCTCGTGCATATCATTATCAATAAATTAAAGACAAAACGATGAATGTCTGATATTTTCTGTTTTCCATCTGTTTGTTAACATTAACATTTTTTTTAATAGTTACAGGACTGAGGAACAGAAATGTTCTGTGCTATCTAAGAAGTGGATGAAAACAATTTTAATATGTAAATTTTTATTACCTTTTACGTTGTAACATAAAACTCAACATGCCGGGTACATGTACTCATGATCAAGAAATCCTGTTCTCTCTGACTCTTGGCGTCAGAGGTACGGGTAGTCCTATGCGCGCACAGTGTGCAGCTTTTATACAGTTTCATATTTCATTATTCAAACTCTGAACAAAGTGCTGCCGTTCTGTGGTTGGATTGGTTTTGGTATAATGTGATACTTGTCTTGGTATCCCTGCTTTATCTGTGTTGGCAAAACATAAAAATGTAAGTTGATAGTCTCTGGACCTGGCAGCTGTCAGTGGACCTCGCATAACAACATGGGACAACAAAGCGAAGACTATCTTAGGGACGGTTTTTCCTCGATTAGTCAGTCAGTCAGAGTTCCTTCTCTTTCCAGAGATTGGATGACATTCATGGTCTTTCATCTTTCTCGTTCAAGGACAATCTCACAGAACTCGTTGATTTTCGTTCCAGTCAAGCCCTCCACATTCTTGACCCAACTTATCCATCTCCTTCCTCTACCTCTCGTGCCTTCCAACTTACCCCCTACTGTCTTCTTCTGCAAGGAACTTGCCTTCTTACATTGCCGTAATATTTAATTTTTCTTTCTTCCACTGTTTTTGCTTGATAATTCCCATCTCTAGTATTTCAAGGTTTGTTTTCTTTTCTTTCCAAGAGGCTCTTGTTATTTTTCTATAATCCACATCTCTAAAGCATTTATTCTTCTTTCAATATCCGCTATCAGAGTCCAAATTTCACACCCATACATAAATGTCGACCAAATATAACATTTGCTTGGTTTGAGTCTTTTTGGAAGTGATACATTTGAACTAGGATCTGCATTAGTTTTGAAAAAATTGTTTTTGCCATTCATATACTTTTCTTTATTTTTGTCTCATTTTTTTTCCATCTTCTCTTATTAGTTGGCCCAAGTATACAAAACTTTCAACTTGTTCCACTCTTTTCCCATCAAATTATATTTATAACAGGTTTTTATAATACGAATGAAACAAAACAAAAAATACATGCGTATGTAAAATATTTAATAACAAAAAAAAAAGACATTGAAAAAGTATCACTTATTATAACTAAAAATCGCCAACAAATCCAACGTTATTTGTATATAATTATGTAGAATGAGGGTTTGCTTGTGTTTTATAGATTTCAACTATGCGAGTGCAGTTACAAAAAATGAAAATGTTAGACTAGACTTTACATTGAATATGATGAGAGTATTGCACTTGTTCGTAAATAATTAAGTTCGAAAAATCCTAACATGCATCAATAAATGTATTTATCTCTCTCTCTCTCTCTCTCTCTCTCTCTCACTCACACACACACACACACACACAAACAAATATATTGTATGATTATAAAAAAGACAAGACGTTAAATTTAAGCATGTAAGATTATGTGTCACATTACAACTATCTACATATATCTTTTACCTAAAATGTAATTATAATATTGCACACATTCTGGGTTAATGCATGTGAAAAATGCGTCAATGGTAATGCATCATTTAAAAAAGGATATTTAATTAATATAGAGTTAGGGTTGTACATTATAATTATTTATAGAAGCAAAAACTTTTTAGTTTACTTAATTTTAAAGCAATATGACCGAATAAAAATGCCATAATAGAATTATCTAAGACTTATATTTTTCACGCGCAGATGTCTAATCCTGCAATGTCCTTTTGTGTTTATTATTGAAAAAATTAATTGGTTTTAATATAATTATGAAGGAGTTAGGCTGAATGTACGAGTCTTTGATAGCATCCCTCATACAAGTCCACATTTTGTCAACTTCACAGCCTCTCTTCGGTGTTTTTATTCATTAGACATTCAAATCTGCTCTGTGCTCCCAATGAGTATATATGTTTCAATTTTTCATGTTTGCGTACTGAGAGATCAGTCGATCAAGGCACCGTGCTGCCACTCCCGACATCACTATTCTCGGTTCCAGACGATGGGGAAACGAACTTTGTTAAGATGTGCCGTCACGGAGTGCCTGTAGCTGTCTAGAGTAGAACAGTAGACGATGGTGATCCACTATCTTTTGCACCCAGATAAGCCAAACTTATGTTATGTAACTATCAGTATCACCCTGAAAACATGTCCAAATGGTTGCTTGGAATTAGACTGACTGGCTAGCTTGGGATTTTAATTAGCTTTAACATCGGGTACCACCTGGTCTAGTCTTCTAGCCTGAGACACTCCTGCCAAGTGACTTAAATGTGGTTGGACACATTGTAGTTTGTTGTTTGTCAGGTTGTTCCATCGCGCTTTCCGGTTTTCTCTTATAAATGTATATGTACAATTGGCTTTGCATCTGATGCTGGTCTGCAAATGAGTAGGTTAAAGTTCAAAAAAAAAATTGGCAAACTAATAAAACATTTAAATTCCTTAAATAACAAAATGGCTGGGAATCCAGCAGAGAACAATTTTCTTACCATGTTTCTGTAGTTCGTGGATTTGTTTTCAATATATTTAGAATTTTTGTTTATTTTTCAAGTTTGCCTATCCCACCGCTTTCACCAGCAGAAGCGAGTCGGAGATTAAAATTTTTTCTTTTCTTAGCTGTAAAAAGGAATGATTTTGCCACTAATTGTAATAAAGCGAAAGATTGCATTTTTCTGTTTGAAGTTTCATATACCAAATGTTTCCACCAATCGGGGGACTAAAACACATGATTTTTCAAGGTCAAAGATCACTGAGTGTATTTCTTTAAAAGGGTTATTTTTTTTTTTTGGAACTGTATCCAAACTGCAAATCAACTATTTTTTCACCAATGAAAAGCTATAAGGTAAAACAAAATCACAATAAGGCGATGAAGATTACAGGTTACAAGACTTAAAGAGTAATTTAAATTCATAAAATGGCCAATAACTATTTTCATAGAAAAATAACATTTTAGACTTTTTAAAATAGGATATGGAGAATACCATATCTGAAGTAAAACAAAAATTTGTAAAAAAGTAAAATGTCTGAAGTTTCATATACCAAAAGTTTCTACCGTGTTTTCAAGGTCAAAGATGAATGAGTGCTTTTTTCAAAAAAAGTTTTAAATATACAAACAGAATAAACTAACCATGATTATACGTCTATTCTTTCACCCTCACGAAGTGTGGATTTGGTACAATATAATATAACTACTGCAAGTTACAATGACCGAAGAGTAACATTTATGCACAAAACTGTTAATTACTCATTTCATAGTAAAAAAACAAAACAAACAACAACAACAACATGTGAACGGTTTTGAAGATGCATACAGTACCAAGTTTTGAAATAACTATTTTCAAGCTAAACTTCACACTTTTACAAAGTTAGGTGCCTGATATTTTACAAACCAAAACATTTCCGTAGAAAAAAAAGCAACAACAGAACACGTGTTCTACCCCGAATTGACTCTTTTTCATAAAAAAAAAATGTATTTATTACAAAATAAAATACTCATAATAAGGCAATAAAGACTGCATAATGTTGCCGATAACTCCTTTCATAGCAAATAAAATTGTCCAGACTTTTAAAGCCAATATTGACAATTCCATTGATTGTATGAAAGCGAAACAGTACATTTTTGTGTCACATACCGTACTAAAAGTTTCTCCAATAGCAATTATGAAACACGTGTTTTTGTTGTTGTTGTTGTTCTTTTTTAGAGTAAAATGTCATTGAGTGCATTTAAATAAGTTTTTTTTCCGATTACAGTCAGAGCAACTCTAACTCGCCTTTTCTTTGAGACCTGAAAAACCAGGTTTGTCACAAGGTGAATTAACGTTTTAGTGGTCCTAAAAAGGCATGATAGCCTACAAAAAACAATCAATCTTAACAGGAGGAATCGAAGGAAGAAGAGGGGATGGCAGGCCCAACAGAATGCGGTACGATGTCCACACTTTATACAACGATAATTTTACATCTTTGCTTTATATCACTGCAATTTTATACAGTTTGTGACTACCTGGCATACAGTTATGTGTGCACGTTTTCTAGCGTAGGCCCTATTCTTGAATCTTTGGTTACAAATAAGGATGATAAAGTATATTTTGATTTTAATATTATATGGCTAAAATAGTCTGTTATCTTTCCTTCGTCTTACTCCTACCCTTGTTGTTTGAGCTGAAAATGTTTCTTTTAAGAAATAAATATTTAGTTCCCAAAATCTACGAGGGCTTGTCCATTTTGCATTTCTTTTCCTGGTACCAGTGGTAGTGGAATTTCTGAAGCTGGTTTCAGTATCTTCTAGTTTTCCTAAATTTGCGTTAATATAATTATGGTTTTCTCACTAAGTAACGATGTTATTCTTGGTCGAAAAAGACACATTTGCCACTCTATGCTATTTTTGGTACTTGTATTAAGATAGCATTACTAAGCTTCTTGGAAATGTGTCCAACTGGTGGTCTCTCTTTACTTGGTAGGGTTGTTGCCATCAAGGTACAACTCGAATCAAACGAAACGGGACTCAAACTTCAGAGAACACCCTACAATCAACAAAGAGAAAGCAAATCCATGAATTGTGTCATTTGTTCTTTGGTACAACGAACTGAAGTCATACACAGCCTCGAATCCAACGAACCAGATGTGTTCGCAAGCCGTAAAGTTGCCTCCTACATATTAGATCTAGTTAAAATATTATTACTAACATTAGACCAAGACAGCTATGCCGGACCGTCGTAAGAAAATAATAGTTCTCTCTTTTAGAGGTAAAAGGTAAACTTACTTCATCTATATTCTTTGTAAAACTGAAAGAAAAAATGTGTACAATGTCATCAAAAGATAAAGTAATTATGCATCATCTAACTAATTGAAACGACACAGAGCATACCACCTTTGGTAGTCTTCGTGAATTTTCTGGATTAACGATTTGTGGCATTTCTCTGTTCTTGTCTTGACAATTATGATTTTCCTTGTCCTCCCTGCTGTTATACTATAGGCTAAATGAATGCCCATTGAACTAGGGGTGGCTCTGGTCTTTTATTATATATTGTCCTTGTAAATAGAGCAACTCCTTTCTGACAATATTCTGGTGTTACCATATTAATTTATTGATACATGAGTAGTCTCCACTTATAATGCTGTCAACTCAGCAATAATAGTCCAAAAGATATTGTTCTTTGAATGAGTAAAATGTACATGCAAGATACCTTTCCACACATTAAATTTGTTCAATTTCTACAGAAATAATATTCTGCTGTTTATCTTATTACATAACGTGCCCATATGTCAGTGTCGATTCAATTTATTATCCTATGTCGGGCCGATATATTAAGTGTCAACAATTTTAAGTCTCATCTTCAATTTTTAGGGGCATTGTGGTATCTTTCTTAATGTCGGCAATGATGTCTTTTTTTCCTTAAAATTTACTACAAGATACAGTTTTCTTCACAGTAGTTTGTATTGACCTCGTCGTGGTACTCAATGTTAGAGACTGAAATAAGCCATAATAGAACAGAATCATCTGGAAATATGAACTGTGCGCTACTGTGGTGACTTCTCTGTACTTGTTAGTGTATTATTTTATGGTGTACAGTGTTGGGGACAGAACACATCGCTGTGGGGCTCCTGTTGTTAGAGTACAGGTAAAATAATTTTTATACTGAGGTCGCTTTGTTAAAAGTCGATCCAAAGTTTGATTTCACATCAGAGTTTTTTTTTTCTTACCATAATGTGAGGCTGGCTTGTGTTAAAATCCGATGGGCAAAACTTTCTAATATTTTTAAATAAATACACCTGTGATCACAGTCGCCACTGTCTTTAATTTAAAATAGGTATGGGCAGTCGTAAACCAAAAAGTCGGCAAAACAGTCAGCAAATGACAGCCACCCACACGCAGGTTTTGGTATACTCTATACTTGTCGATCAACACCTGTGTTGCCAGGATCAAATTCAAAGATCAATGGTCAGCACTCTTCACGTGTACTAGTTATCTAAGTCAATGCATGCCTTGTGGTTACGCACACGAAAGGTTTTTAAGAATATAATTTTTTGTATAATTAGGCATAAATTTATTAAGCATTCTGATTGTTACCTTCTTTAATTTCTGAAACAAAACTATATTTTTTTTACCGTCTATAGCCTATGTAATTTGATGTTGTTGGATTCAGTATTTAACTTTCAAAGTGTCTTTAAATAATACAGGGTTGCTTCCCATGTCACAGCCTAGGCCTACTTTTATCCGTATTCTTCAGAAATATGCGTTAAAAGCTTTGAAACAGGAGCCGTAAAAAAAAAATGGTGCCCGGTCCAACACAGCCCTGCCGTCCTCTTTGCCTCACCTCTCAAATTTCCACTAGCAGCGAGGCAGCCCAGTGCTATTCGCAGGAACACTACAGATAAACGTTTATACAGTCAAAAGGGAATATCGAGACACAGCCATATTCATTATCAAACACTCGATCAGGATTCTAATGAGTAGATGGATACATGTATACGTAGACGACCTCATTAAATTTTAATCTAAATTGAAAAGAAAATTAAATTTATCTAAGACAATTTATTCATTACTTGTGATGTTTATAGCACAGAAACTATAATATTATACGGCGATAGTGACAACTTTTGTTTTTGTGCTCTCCATTATAAATCAGACAATATTGAATAGAATTAGGCCCATGAGCCATTTCAATAGCAACATGCGGTCTTGAACATAGAAAAAGCTCAATTAAACCAGCTAATGGACCCAACTCAATTACATGAATTATTTAGATAGCATGTTATCAAAATAATGAACACATGTATTTTAGGCGATTTTAGATAACAATGAAAACAAGAGAGATAATGCATTAGCGGTTTAGACTATTTAGGTTGAATGTAAGTATTTGGGCTAAATTAAAAGATTGATTTCTTTAAAAAAAATATACTTAGTTGCACTCACTGTTATAAAACAAATTTTACACTGTCTGTAGGTGGTTTTATCTATAGTGAACTTCACTGTACATGTACCAGAAATAAGTGCATTATTTTGTAAAAATGCATGGAAAGATTTGGGACTGTTACTGCTGGTGTTACAAGTAGATGTACTTCAATTTAGATGGCTGTGTTTCGAGAAATCTGTACTTGTATATACTGTATTATATTCTACATTTATCGCCAACCTTGCAAAGAGTTTACATTTAAAACTAAAAAGGCTTACATGGTGTATTACACGTATGAATAATAAAGACACCCCAATTTCGAAAGAAGGAAAATATAAGACTGAAATCTAGCTAGAAATATAGAACTAAAAGGTTTTGTATGTTTGTATTGTTGTGTTACGCCCAAAGTCAGCACTGTAGGGGTTTTATTGACGTCTTTCAATTTTATGTGCTGCCAGTGAAATGCCCAAGACAGGGTGGGGAGACCTGGACTCCTGTCACATTAAACTGATAGTATTACCGATCCAACCAATAGGCCTACGAGACAAAATAATGGAAGGGTGTATGTTATACTAGCAAAAATTGTGATATAACATTTGATTACTAAAAACATAACATGATCGCATTATTAGAGAAGATGAAACAGTAGAGAGGGTAGACACGTTTAGATATCTCGGTGTAGTGGTTGACAAAAAAACTGACTTGGAAACAACACACCGACTGACTGAGGCTATATTAAAGAAAACAAAAACCGATTATACTGCTTGAGGAAATAACATTCCTTTAACATGTCAGAAGATTCGCTTCAACTGTTTTACTCATGTCATGTTAAACAGCAGCTCACTAATGTTTAGTTTGGTATGCTAGGGAGGCAACATGTTAAAACAAGATTGGGAGAGACTTGACAAAATTGTTAAAACTGCAGGTGAGGTAATAACACATCATGTCACTATGTAATGGAAACATTGTAAATAAAATAAAAATGTATTATTAAAGACAGCACACACCCTGTCAATGTTTTATACGATGGTCAGCTGATTGAGGGCAGTGGTCGTTATAGAGTTCCAAAGACATATGAACTCTTTTTTCTTGAAATCCATCACACTATTTAATGAGAACCACAGAGTGAGAACAGAAAGCTAACACAATAGTGCATCTTTTACCAAACCATCAATATACACCACTTTTTCCGATTATCATCATTGTGCAATGTGAATTATTCTTATAAAGTTTTATGTTTATACGAGGGGTGTTCATTATGTCCTTAGCTTGACCTTGAAGCAGTTGTACTAGAGTAAAGAAATTTTGTGGGTAGCTAGATCATCTATGTTGAACACGGCATGCAAAATTTGGGGAAAATCGGAATTTTTTTTTCTGCACCTTTTCGCTCAAAGAGAACAACTTTAAGAGCTTGTCCAAAATGTTTCTACATTTAAAGATATAAAGATATATAAATACACTCTGTTTCGAGGAAAACCATTCTGGACTAGACGTGATACTTTTTTTTCCACTTCACTGACATATCTATTTTTCTGTTGAAAACTAAATTATTTTGCAAATTTAAAGTCCATTCTGATTACATAATAAAATGCAGGTTTACTCTAAGGTTCTTCATTATAATTGGGGCACCCAAATTCTATAAAAATCTATGTAAAAAAATGTTCTTATATGCTGGTCTAGATTAATCAGATAAAACATACCAATCATGGCAGCAGGGATATGTGCCTTGTTGGCTCGACAAGTTTAGCCGTTTGCATAGAAGGTCATAGTCTCCATTCAGGAATACTACGATAACAAAAATCTTTTATGTTGATGTGGGTGGCCTTCATGGAAGCAATACCTATGACTACAATATTCAAAATGCATTATTTTAAAGACGAAAGAGTTATATCAAATGGAGGATCGAACAAATTTGGTCGGCAATATATGTTTCTTTGCTTACAGCAACTTTGAAATGTGTAATTACCACAAACATATAAGGGAGCATATTTAAAGAAATAAAGTTTTAAAAAAAGAAAACACTTTATAAGTTGCACATAAAAATATCCACACACACATACTATTCTAGAATCTCAACGAATAGGCCCAAAAACTTACGGTTTTCACTAATATAAAGACAATTTATGTACCCGGCTTCTCAACTAAAATGCGCATTTTGTAGTGCCGTGTTAAACAACAATTTAATTTAAGACAATATGAATGAAGGACCAAAAAAACTGTCTTTTTTTTGTCAATATTATTTTTTTTTTCTCTGAGAGTCAATAAATGGCAAAGTTTTGGGTTTCTGACATATGACATCTAATTTGCTAAAAATGTAAAATTATCTTAAAGAAACAGAATTGTTCGCTTCATTTGCAAGCATGAGCTCCTAACATCATTCATTTATTGTGTGTAAATAAGCGTATAGCTATTTAGTTATACCAGCACACACACACACAATAAAAAAAAAAAAAAATACGAGGGGTGTTCATTATGTCCTTAGCTTGACCTTGAAGCAGTTATACTAGAGTAAAGAAATTTTGTGGGTAGCTAGATCATCTATGTTGAACACGGAATGCAAAATTTAGGGAAAATCGGAATTTTTTTTCTGCACCTTTTAGCGCATCAAGTAAAACAACCCCTAGGAAGTTGTCATTTGTTGTTTACAAATTGTCTGCCATGGAGGCCGTTGAATATCGCTCTGTCATCAAATTCCTTCACTTAAAAGGACAAACCCCCACGGCAATTCATCAACAGATGGTAGAAGTTTATGCTGAAAAGTGCCCTAACTACAGTACGGTGACTCATTGGGTGAGAAAGTTCAAATCTGGCTTTTTGTCAGTGATGGATGAACCTCGCGAAGGCCGGCCATCATCTGTTGTGACTGAGAAAAACGTGTCCACTGTGGAGGGACTAGTAAAGCAGGACAGACGAATAACAGTCAAACAGTTAGCAAGTGAAACCAGGATCAGCGTAGGATCAGTTGAAAAGATTCTTCATGATCACCTCAATCTGAACAAGGTCTCAGCTCGATGGGTACCAAGGTTATTGACCGCTGATCAGAAGAAAGAGAGGGCTGATTGTTGCAAACATCTTCTTCGGTTAGAAGCAAATGACGACTTGTTCTTTCAGAAAATTGTAACCATGGATGAGACTTGGATCTATCAATTCGATCCAGAGCCGAAAAACGCGTGTATGCAATGGAAAAGACCCTCATTGCCCCCACCAAAGAAAGCAAAGGTCACACAATCAAGTGGCAAGGTCATGCTGTCTTGTTTCTGGGACTGTTCTAATGACTGACTGCATGGAAAAGGGGAAAACAATCACTGGAGAGTATTATTCAGGGTTGCTAAAAAGACTGAGATCTGAATTAAGAAGAAGACGGGGAAAGCTTCGAAACGGAGTCCTGCTTTTGCATGATAACGCTCCTGCTCATCGAGCACGACAAGCCGTTGAGACAGCTGATCAGTGTGGCTATGAAATTCTTCCCCATCCACCATATTCACCGGATTTAGCTCCATCAGACTTCTGTCTGTTCCCAAACCTTAAGAAATCCATAAAAGGGCGCCGTTTTGAAGACATTGAAGATGCGATTTCTGCTGTGGAAGAGTGGTTTCAAGCGCAAAATGACACGTTTTACTCTCAAGGACTTTTGAAGGTCAAGGACAGGTGGCAGAAATGTGTAACTATGCAGGGTGACTATGTAGAGAAATAAATGTAAGTGTGCCAAATTTTAAGTCTCTGGGTTTATTCCTTCATTGTCATGCTAAGAACATAGTGAATACCGTACTATATATATGCTACAAATTTTAAGTAGTACATGTATGTATTTTTACAAAATGTATTTTTGTATGTTTAAGAGCATGTCATTTTCAATTCCCTTTGATGGGATTAATAAAGTCATCTAATCTTTTCTTATCTAATCCAAATAGTCACAATAAATATAGAAGAACACCAATTTCTGCTCACTTAAGTTAAATCAAATAGCAATGAAAAGCAAGCAATATAAAAAACAAAAACAAAAAAAAACAGAGAGCAAAAATTGTGATATAACAGGGGTCTGCTTTATTCATTTGATTCCTAAAAAAAATCATGGATGTTAAAAAGTTTATCCCATAATATGTACAGTATTTATTGGGTGACACATTATAAATAATGTATGTTAATTATCAATTATGTGAATAACACAGTTGGTATTTTAGTTTAATGTCAGTTATTATGATACACATATGAAATTTAAAGTAATAACTACTATTGCTTATGCTAACTGATTCATAAATTAATTATCTAGAGAAAGAACTGCAAAATCAGACTGACTGGCAAAATAAGTGAACGTCTCTTCACAAACAGCTCAAAGATCTACAGCCTGGTTGAGCACATACACAGTCATTTATTAGGATAATGTTTGTTTGTTTTGGTGCTTAACATCTAACAAGACTAACTAACGCCTGACGCCTGTCTCAGTCAGTCACATTATACTGACACCGATCTAACCCAAGAGACAAAATAAAAAATACAAATGATCGATCATAGGTTTTGAACTGGGGCCCTCCCGGTTGGGAGACCAACGCTTAATCGAATCATAGGATGATCTGTCAGTAACTGGTATATTAAGTATTAGAAGACTTATACATAGTTGGTGTCCAAAAGCTGATCTGTAGTACAAAAGGTTATTACTAAGGCACATACATCTTTTCTATCAAGTGAATGGTTTGGTCAAACAAGCATCTACTCAATCCTTATGAGTTACATAGTAAAATTTTTATTTGTTTCATCAACAACTTTGCTTATTATAAAATCAGTCATTAAAATGACAATTCTTAAGAAGAATGATACTGCAGCAAATCAATTCAGTAGTTTCACAGGATTCCCTTGAAACTTTCTATGATCAAAGTTCCCGCCTTCAATTTCTGTCAAAATATGTTGTTTGGTTGGTTTCTTAACCTCCAGTTTCAGCAGCTAGGGTAAAGTTATCTCTTTAATTCCTCACAGCCCTTAACTCTGCTAGTTATATTTCATAAAAAATGCAACTATGGATATGGCAACCAAGAGCGAAGAAAAGCCACAATTATGAGGAAGCCATGTTACTTTAGAACTTTGTTGCCAGAATAATTCTTATCTGATGCCAATCATCTACCAGTTTAGAAAAAAAAAATTTTTATTGAGCAGGCAAAAGATATCTCTGGAATTTTGATGCTGCAATGCACATGATTGTGTGTGTGTTATGATTGTCACAATTCCTGTCTTCTGCATTTTCCTTTTTTCTAATGACGATCTCAACTCTATTTTCAATTTTCACCTTTCAAAAAATGTATTTAGTAATGTACTCATGTATCAAAGTAAACCCAGTAAATAGTGCTATGGAAAAAGATACCCATCCGTTCAACTGGGGATCAGAAGACATGAGGCAAGGAAAAAACCACCCTTAGTGAATCTATGAGCTTGAGATTCCAAACAATCTTGTAGAAACAGATTGATAGACAAAAGCCTAAAATATTTTTTTTTGCCACTGCAAAACTTAAAAAAATGAAAGAAGAAAAAAAAATGGCCCGGTGATACTCTGCCCGCAGAGAAAGGGCCAACTTAAGATGAAAATATATTGGGAAATTGAAAAGATTCAAGTTGGCAAAAGCATCACAAAAATTCAAAGACCTAAGTTGTTTTATTCACAGAAAATATACAACAGTTGAAAATATATACAAGGGATTATGTACACACCCGTCTAAAGAGAATACATTATATTCATTATCAAATGAGACCATGTGTCTATGCTACTCTGTCAAGTTCCATAGGCCACTCTTCGTAAAGTTAATACATGGGATGCAAGCAGATTATCATCATGCACTATAAAAAAAAATTGAGGCTAATCTTCACTGTACATAAAAGGTAGCACCACTTAAGTTTCCATCAATACATTTTCACCTCATCATTCATGCCATTATTTACACTTCCATACACATTGATCCACACATATTGTCAGGCAAACTCACCCAGGTCATCAATTATTTAAACACATACAATATAATGCTGCATCATCATACTAACACATATGTGCTTCTTGTGTATTTGATAACATAACACAAAATAACTACTGGCTTAGTTGTTACTTGTACACAAAGTCAAATAGCTATACACAAAAAATCGTAGGTGATAATTTGGTGGTCGTGGGGAAGGCAGGGTTTATGTATCACCTACAGAGGCTGAGGTGGTACTTGCTTGCTGTTTATTTTCAAAGAAAACTGAATTTTGCTGTGACATAACTGCTACATACCAAAAACTTTTGAAAGTTCTGGTTAAGATTCGCCTCTTAACCCACATACTGTTGAAAGCCTTTAATCTGTGCTGTGAGGCCAAAATTGAGGCCCAATACAGACTTTAGAAAAGAACTAGCATTGTAGCAAGGCGACAGTTACATTAAGTTCCTTAAAACAATTAATATAATTGGATGGCCTATAAAAAAAAATGTTCCCAAAATGTTCCTAAATTTTGCAACATATGAGGCTTCAACCTTAGATAAGGAAAAAGCAAAAGAAATACTTTGGTGGTTCCCTTCACTAACATTTTATCATATATTGATACCGCTGAACCAAAAAAAAAACAAAAAAAACAAGTTTCTTACAGTTACACCCTATACATTTCTCTTCCTCAAAATCTAAGGATTGCATGGGTTTAGATAACTCTTCCTCTTAGGGAAAAAAAAAAAAGAAATTAAATCTAACTCGCTCACCATAATTTTGAGCCACTATACAAGACATAGATGAAAACGTCAAAATCACCATCATCTGAATTCTGTTTATCACTCTCTGTATCTTAATGTAACATCTGAAAATCATTATTGTCTATCAGCAGTTTGTGCCTTGATGGTAAGTCTTAACAGAAAAACTTTTCTAATCCTTGTAACATATTTTCCACTGTTTAAAAAAAGTTCTTTTCAAAGAAACAAACTACAGCTTGTGTGTTACACTTCATGACAGTAAAACAAAGCAGTTGGAGTCAGAAGACTTTTTCTTGTAAAAATAGTGACAGTGCTTTTACTTTGAGAGAACGTTTTCACAACACAATTTGATTTTAATCAACTTGGCTGCTTTAAGACCGTCTCTTTATGAGTAATCAAGCTTCCCTTGAACAAAACTGAATTATCATTTACATCCATTGGCAGTTCGAAATTCCTGTGTGTCAGACACGTGTGGGTGCTCAGTTGTGGGTTTGACTATTCATGCCACATAAGTAGTGTCAACTTATTACAGAAGCCTTGTTACTGATGTGAGGTTCACATTTTTTCTTGAAGGAAGTCTCTGAATGTAGAATACTTCTCTTCAGTTAAGATCAAAGACGCAATAAGAGTATCCTTCAGAGGGTTGTTCAGAACTGAGATTGACTTTCTACTGGAAGTCAATAAATACAGTTTCAATTCATGTCTTTATCCGGGAGGAAGGATGATTCTAGCAAAACTGAAGACGGAATAAGAGCGGACACAGAGGCTGTCTGGAAGCTCTATGCTTTGGAAGCCATACTAGTATAGGGTAACACTGCTATGCATTTCCATGCATTTATTACATAATGAGCTTTTAACTGTGCTGGATGCATTGTTATACAGCTGAAACTTGTTCCTCATCAGGACCTGCAAAATATGTGTTTGAGGGGGCGGGAAGGGATAAAATATGCTATCACAGATATTCAAAATATGACAATGGAAACAAGTATAACTATAAGATGATTTCTAAAACCTAAATGAAGGTTAAAAACTAGTAACCACAATTAAAAACCACATAAAAATAATTACAAATGCATCCTTAACACAACTACTTCAGTGGTGGTAGTAGCAAATTTAAAAAAATTATCATACATCAAAATTTGCACAGCTTATTTCTATTTCTATTGATTTGGTCCTTAACATAAAAAAAGGCAAAACTGCGAATATATCCTTATTGCACCAGCTTCAGTGGTGTTGGTAACAAGTCAAAATCATTATACCACAGGCAGCTGTTTCTACTTCTATTTCCCATCCCAGCCCTGATCCTCTCTATAATGGTTTCTGTGGTGATAGTAACAGGGATAGCTCTAATATCAGACTCACCATCAGCTGTAGGAGTGTCGTAGTCGCTGTCGGAACCAGCCACAGGACCATGACCAACACCAATGAACGCACCACTGTTTTCATGGGGGTAAGGCCGATGTTGTTGATGCTGATGGTGATATTGATGCTGTGGGTGATGCTGATAATGGTGGTACTGCTGTTGCTGTCGCCTTGCCATGTTGGTAGCTTCCTGATAGCCTGGAAGAGGGGGGCGTCTCATTGAAGATAATGTGGACGGGTATGCAGCTGAAGATAATAAAAAAACATAATGAATGGAGCTTATAAGAAAAAAGAAAAAGGCTCCATAACCTGGAGATGTGAAATATGTAAAATGCTACCTGATACCAAAGAGCTATTACTAGTATCAGCATGTCATTTGAAATCACACCTCAATACATTAAATAATGTGAGTTCATAAAAAAGATTTTTATTTTTCCATTTATACCAGCATTTGCATAAACTATATAATCACATGACGGCAGATACAAATAAAAAGCTAATGAAACAAACATGTTAAATAAAAGCAAAAAAATTCTGTGAAGTCCCCAAAAAATTTTAAGTGGTTTCAAAAGGCCCTGAAATTTGCCTGCTACCTTTCATGTGCTGCTGTAGTTATAAGCTTATGCAGTTGTTAAATGCATATGCAGAAGTCTTGAGTTAACCAAGTACCTGTCAGATTAGGGGACCAGCCAGCTCAAGTGGTAGAGTTGCGCTAGGCTTTAATTTAGAAGGTCCCCAGTTTGATCATAGAATCCGTCTAACTTATTCATCAGACTTTACCCATACTGGTTGGGTTAGTGTCAATGTAAAGTGCTTGGCTGAGGGGTTGAGTTGAGTTGGGGTTGAGTTGTTTTTAACGTCCAATATCAGCACTATATAGGCTATATTGTGGACGGGCCACAAGACGGACGTCTAACAATTGTATGTGCTGCCACAAACGAGACAGGGCGGGGATACCATGACTCCTGTCTCACCTGATGGTAAGGTCAACGAGTCCCAAGAGTAGACAAGGGAAGACTATATCCTTTGAGAGGAGACAAGGAGTTGTCTTCAGGATCTACAAAGACGACAAGCAGGGAGGTGCAATTATTCGGCAAGTAGTGCTACCTCAGAGCCCGCGAAAGTAATTCATGGGTGCAAGCAGGCTGAGTCAGTTTGGCCTGCAAGCAGAGGTCTGAACTCAACATTGAGCCTGCAAACANGCATACGTAAAAAAAAAGTGTCTCATTGCTTTTTGACAGAGCTTTGGGGAACAAATACATAGTACATTTATTGAATTTATGGTCCTGATTACACTGAGGGCCTAGGCGAATTTTTTTGGAACGCCAGGTATCGAACCCAGAACCTTCACAACAGTGCCTACGCATTATAACACTAACAAAAGGAACAAAACAAAGTTAGTACAATTTCGTTCGTGGGATGGCTAAGAACTTGTATAATTTTATGTTGTCTGTTATTACACGTAGCCGTGAAGTTTGCTCGGCTCCATTTCATTGTGCATGAGGTACCTTTCGTTAAACAATACAAGTAGGTCCTATTGAAGTTTCCATGAATCTCCATAAGGGCGCATGTTTGGGAAAAAAATCTATGTTAACTTGGCAAGTAGCTAAATATCATGGGTGCAAGCAGGCTGAGTCAGTTTGGCCTGCAAGCAGAGGTCTGAACTCAACATTGGCCTGCAGAATGTACCCGTAACAAGGTCTTCCGCCACCCCACATTGAAACTAAGGTTTTGCTCATAAATACCTTACTTTTTAAAACCATTCTTCGGACTCTACTTTTCCTTGTCATGTGGTATATCATTTTTTGTATATCAATAACCTAATCAGGTAAACAATGCATGAAATAAACGCTTTCTATTGTATGGATAAGCACCACTAGAACAAAAATTCATAGCATAAGTAGTTTACTCTTTGTCTTAGCCTGCAGTATGGTCATCTATAAACTAGTTTTGAATTTACAATCAATAAATAATTTCTTAGAAGTAGTAGTGGTGGTGGTAGTAGTAGTAGTAGTAGTAGTAGTAGTAGTAGTAGTAGTAGTAGTAGTAGTAGTAGTAGTAGTAGTAGTAGTAGTAGTAGTAGTAGTAGTAGTAGTAGTAGTAGTAGTAGTAGTAGTAGTAGTAGTAGTAGTAGTAGTAGTAGTAGTAGTAGTAGTAGTAGTAGCAGCAGCAGATTTAGAGGTAACAATAGTAGCATTGTTATTGCACGCTCGTGTAAAATTTAATACTAAAACTAAAACGCCAGCCTTAATTCAATGTGTCTGGACAAGATGTATTACATAATTTTATCTAGATAGCGTAGACGAGTGCACTGGTTAAAAAACTAAATCTAATCCAAGATGTAGTGTATTCAAAGTCATCTGAACTATGCCGGTTGTTCGTATAATGGTAAAAGTATAGTAGAGTATATAATAGATCTACTAGAACCAAATTTCTGGTCTGAATTAGATCTACATAACTTAAGGCATGTAAAAGAACACTAGAGTAGTAGAGTCGTAGAGCACATGATTCATGTCATAGCGGACAATGTCAAGGACATATAAGAACAATAAGTTTCATTAGTTGAAAATGACGACAGGAGCCGAGGGCGGAATGGAAAGATTGGGATATCGACATAGTTCGGACAAATAAACGACAAATTAGATCTAATTTAGAGCCTTTGTTTGTAAAAGTAGATTCGTGCACGGGATTCACGAAAAACTAACGAGGGTTGAGGGTTGGGAGCTAAGATGGATAGATCTATCTTCGGACGAATAAACGATAAATTAGATCTACAATAAACGATAAATTAGATCTACGCCCCTTGTTTGTAATTGTAAACGCACAAAGTAGACTAAGATCAAAGGCAATCAGAAGCATTATATGTACTTGGTGAAAATTGCAATGGTCGAGGGACTCGATGTGAAGATTCAGGGATGGGTACTATTATTTTGAGTTTTGGACATTTTTATAATAAACGATAAAACAACGCATTGTGGTCGATCGATATCATAGATATTGTTGATTGAACCAATCTCGATGACGCAATGACAAGTATAAAACCACAAGGAAACATCGCATGCGATATAATGTTTAATACAATGGGTCCTAACGAAACTTAGAAACACCGTATCCGTAGATCAAAATTATTATATTTAGTGCGCGGCTTGTCTGGAAAGGCGAACAAAATTATGCCAAGGCGCACAGGTTGGCAGCTCTACTCATCTACCGATTTTTGTACATTTGACCCGAAGTAGACCGCTAAACTGAAAATGAACGTTGAGTAATTGGAACTTCATTCCCCTCGTTTGTTTTTGTTTTTTTTTTTCTTTTTTCTTTCTTTTACTTAACTGCCGGCGGAATACGGCATCGAGATTGGTCGGCAGTATTCATCTGACGCCTCTGATCGGCTCGGCCTATGCCGGCCATAGCCGGCAAACTTGCACCCAAGGCATGTGAGAATGCTAGCTACGAACTACACGCTGCGAACGGTTTGAAACTGGGAATCCGATATTTCATTCATAAATCACAGTGAATGAGTCAATGGTCATATCTCTTATTAACTTAAGTATCGATATATACAACGAGTAAATAATATACAAAACGTTATTAATCTATCGGTATATCGATTGTTCTACCTTTTCTTCGATAATACCGCAAAACCGGAAACGCGTTTGATTATTCTCAGTTAAAATCGTCCGATCGGACGATTTTTTTTCGAAATTAATTTTTTTTTTTCTATCTGCCGGCCGACCGGCGGGATCGGGTTTGGCCGGCAGCATCCGTCGGACGCTCGGGATTGGCCGGCATGCCGGCCACAGCCGGCGAACTTGCACCCATGGGTATGTAACAACACCTTAAGACAAATTGTAAGCTTTCCACAAGAATTTATTTACACTCACAGATCGGGAGATGAGACACACACTTAGAACCCAATATTTACAGCGATAGGACTTTATGGGCTTACATGTTTTTTTAGTAGCTGTATGAAGCCCGCCTGGCAAACATAATGAGAGAAAATACTTAACATATCTCTTATTAACTTAAGTATCGATATATACAACGAGTAAATATACATAATCTATCGGTATATCGATTGTTCTACCTTTTCTTCGATAATACCGCAAAACCGGAAACGCGTTTGATTATTACTCTCAGTTAAAATCGTCCGATCGGACGATTTTTTTTCGAAATTAATTTTTTTTTCTATCTGCCGGCCGACCGGCGGGATCGGGTTTGGCCGCCGGCGAACGCACCCGGCAGCATCCGTCGGACGCTCGGGATTGGCCGGCATGCCGGCCACAGCCGGCGAACTTGCACCCATGGGTATGTAACAACACCTTAAGACAAATTGTAAGCTTTCCACAAGAATTTATTTACACTCACAGATCGGGAGATGAGACACACACTTAGAACCCAATATTTACAGCGATAGGACTTTATGGGCTTACATGTTTTTTTAGTAGCTGTATGAAGCCCGCCTGGCAAACATAATGAGAGAAAATACTTATGACTTTAACTGCAGGGTTATTCTATGCATGTTGAAACAAGTTGCCAAAAACAGACATGAAGGGTCAAAAGTACCTTTTAAAATCTGGAACACTTAACTAGCTAGCGAAGTAAGCAACTGTATTACTGCAGTATCATCTATGTTTATCGCAACATCTCGTTATAGATATGACACAGATCGGGGACCTTTCACATAAAGGGTTAGGATTTCTTTTTACTAAACGCCAGCACAGCAACCGCTATATTGTGTCCATGTTATCATAGGACATCAAAAGTAGCAACGGTGATACCTGTATTTCTCTGCATGGTAAAAGCGTAAAAATTGTGTAGAAAAAGGTCGTTAAATAGTGAAGAATATATATTGCAGATCCATGTGTAGGGTTATTACAGTTATATTTTACTGCATACATCAATGTCTTTTAGAAACCTCAGCAATCAGTAAATATTCACATAAAGGTAAACCTTTACCTACCTCGAAGATCATTGGAACTCCAAAGGCAAATTCCATCACGCACATAAAGGCTGTGAAAGCGAGCTTGTGTTTCCTAAGAAGTTTTGGATACTCATCCACAAAGGCACTGGTCATTGTTTCAAACATCCCGAACTGGACAGAGAGTAAACGGTTATCATAATGTCAGTGAATGATTAAGAACAATACAGGAAGACACGTAACTCATCGGTGCGAGAAAACTACGTTATATGTTCGAGTTTTAAAATAAAAGATGCGGTCTACAAATAAAGTGTAGATCGTATGACACAAAAGAAAAACCATTGACTGGTGGAAGTGGTGTGTGAAAACAGATAGTATTGCCTTCAAGGTTATGGAGTTTTCTTTTCTCTTACAACCTTTATTGTAGCCTACTTTTATTTGCAGAAGATAAATATTATTTCCCCCACTTAATTAGAATAGTGCTCAGTAAGTATTACTGTAAATGTAAAACGCGATATCATGATATTTAGTTTATAACAAGCAGTGTTTGCAAAAAGCATAGAAATCAATTATTTTTACTCAATTAAGCAAACGATCCTACCTGGCTATCCATACCAATTGTTAAGATCATTAGGAAAAACATCACGGCCCAAAAGTGTGACACCGGCATCTTTGTCACAGCCTCGGGGTACACAATGAAGATAAGACCTGGACCCTGAGTAACTACATCCTCTATTGGTTTTCCCGTGGTGTGGCTCATAAACCCCAGAACGGAAAAGATGACAAGGCCAGCAAACACCGAGGTGAAACAGTTCACGGAAGGGACAATCATAGCGTCCCTGATAACAAGAAAGGAAATCATAGAGATTTTCAATTACATGTACTTACAAAAATGACGACCCCACCAAATCAATCCCGAAAATTCGATACAGAGACGGAGCCTGTGTGCTCAAAACAGGACCCGAGCTGAGCATTGAATTCTCGTTTGTATGACCAACCTTCTCGACTGATCTAGAACTCCAAAAATAAGTAATTGCATCAGATTGGGAGATAAAGGCTGAAAGAGGTAAGACATAGCTACAGAGAAAGAAAGAGAGAGAGAGATAGAGAGAGATAGAGAGAGAGAGAGAGAGAGAGAGAGAGAGAGAGAGAGAGAGAGAGAGAGAGAGAGAGGCAAAAGGAGACAGAGATAGACTAGGATTAAGAAGTGGTATTGGGCAGATTAAAAGAGAAAATTAATGTATCATATCTTTCATTGGATTGGTCTGTTACATATTGTGCGCATATATTGTTGTTTGAAGCTACACAGCTCACCTGAAGACATTGTTGTTGAACTTGTTATAGCTGGCCAAAGTAATGAGAGAGCCCCACGCCATACCCACGGAATAGAAAATCTGAAGAGCTGCGTCGCCCCACACCTTGACGGATGCGAGTTTTCCCCATTGAGGAATCAGATACCACTTCAGGCCTTCTTTCGCACCAGGCAGCATTGCACACTTGATCAAGAGAATGGACAGCACCAAGTAAGGGAAGGTGGCTGTCACATAAACGACCTGTGGAATACACAAACCACAAAAAAGGTTGGCTTTTAACATATTTTTTATGTGATTACGTACATAGGTGAATGGTTTACTAACCTCTAACAGATATCAATAAAAATAGAAAGTCGTAGATCTTGTTAACATACCATGTAGGCTAAGTCTTCATCTAGTTGTCAAGCAAGCTTATTTTCAAATTTGAAGTTATTTAAAACAAAAGGGTTTATTCAAATTTATGAGAATGAAAAACGATTTAAATAAAACAATGCGTGTAGATTTCAAAACACCCTGTACACAATTCAAAACAATCGTCCAATCAAATGAAGCTACATTCCAAATTTGTTTATAACTTTTTATACGTCATCGAGTCATAACTTCAGTAATATACACTTTATAGATATGACAGCACCGGCCTGTTTGAAAATCAATAAAAATGGTTTTTAGATAAGGACTTCAGAGTACCTAATCACCCTTAAATAACAATCTCGAAACAGATGTTGAATTAAATTCAAGTTTTTTTTTCTCGGAAAAAGGCCTTTTGTCTATATATCGTAATAATAAACATGATAATAAAGGGTCATTTCCAGACAAACAGACATTTGGCGAAATCTATGAAAGTTGATACAACAAAATGGAAAAAAATGAACGTATGCAATAGTTTATGAAATTGAGTTGCAATGACTGCATAGTTATAGATTAAAAACTTACTGCTTTTTGATTTTGTACAAAAAAGCAATCATGGTTTTAAACATAATAAAAGGAATCATAAAAAGCAATAATTATTTTGTAAGTGCTGTATAGGTTTTGATATATGTAAGAAAATAAATACTCATAAGCATGAAGATGGCCTTAATAAATGTGTCTTTAACAGGAGAGAGAATCGATTTTCCTAAGTTGTTAAGATGAGTATAAAAAAAAACATAAAATTAATTTCATTCATCAATACCATCAGCATTAAACATTTTCCATCTTTGAAAGTTATTTCTCAAAGGCAGTTTTTTTTATCAACATAATTATGTGTGTGAACTCTACGTTGCTAATTATGCTTATTTGATACAATGTTATGTGCAGGAACTAGAAATGGTAAAATCAGGGTAAAAGGAAATTAGCTATTAATTATTATTGCTTTTGGTATCAGTGGCTGATTGAATTTCTCGGTCCAGCGGAAGCCCTTCCCGATTGTACCACGAGTGTCAATGCTTTATTCAGTTTTAGCCCTCACTGGGAATTGGATGTATCTCTGCGATTGAAGTTTGACTTTGCATTTTGTCGTGTGATTTCGACTTTTGAATAAGGGCAGGTTGGTTGTTGGTTGGGTTGGTTTAACGTCCAACATCAGCACTATATATGCTATATTGTATGAATAAGGGCAGGTGTTACTTTACTTCTTGGTTGAGTTTAAGTGCTTTCTGTTTTCATCATAAAAGTTGGGTTTAGTCTAAGTCTAGATCTAAGTTTAGTTCTGATCTTAGTTCCAAGTTTAGGTTTAGTTTAGTTTTAGTTCTGATTTCTAGGTGTTAGCTCTGGTTCTTGATAGAAGTTGGGTTCTAAGCACTTTTTGATTTTATAACATAAGTTGGGTTTGTACAATTATAGAAGTTCTTTGTGGTTCAATAAATTTATGATAACTCTTGTTCGATTCTAGTTATAATTCTATTCCCGGTTCTTGTTCCATTATAGTTCGATAGTAATTGTTTTATTCTAACTTGTAAGTTGGTGTAACGGTTCGAAGACTTGTTGATTCGATAGACTAAAAGTGGAATTACGTACTAAAGCTATTTGATTATATATTTAGTTCTTTGTGAACGCTGTAGACTAATAGTTGTTTTGGCTTTAGAGTGCTATTACCATGCTAAATAAGATCAAAAAGCTTAATGCGAAGAATGTCAATTGCTGCAATTGCTATTGAGTTTTGTAACTGGGAAAGATTTATAATTTGAGAGCTATCCTGATTGGTTTTCTATCATTCATTAATTTATCATAGCCTTTTGGGTTTCAATCTCTTCTTAGATAATTTATAATAAATTGCTGTGTGATCTTGTGCCACATCCATCTATTCAACCTTACCTGTCTGCTTTACTTGTTTTTATTGATTTACTTTGACTTCTGTTCTTAATTAATTTAATGATCAAAGCATTGATATAGAGCCCACACGGTTACATTTATAACTTGAAAATAAAATATGTCATTTCATGCACCCGTCCAGTCTGCAATGATTTAAAACTTCAAATTCACCCACTTAATATTAACCCTTTATAAAAAAAATTATGAATAATGCTGTCAAATGATGTTTATTTTAATTCCATTTCGTAATTGCGAACCGTTGAAATTACTGATTGGCTCTTTAGAACAAGCAAAATAATTTGTTATAGATCTAAATGAATAAGTAACGTTAACTCAATATCGAACATGTCTTACTTTTCCTGAAGATTTGACTCCCTTGCACAGGCAGAGAAAGACCGCGAACCAGCTGAGCCACAGGCATATAAACAATGGCCATCGGACGGAGCCAAAATGTTCTAGACCCTTAGACCTATTCAGAACGTTGCGTCTGATGGCAAATGGAAGGCAGGTTGGAGAGGAAATAAAGTAAAAAATAAAAACATAACTTTATATATAACAAATTACAAACAAGTTAAATTGCTTTATAACATACGATATCGAGGAAGACCACTATCAGAACAGATTTAATCAGGTCGCCAGAGTCTGTATGGCCACAGTCTACGAAGTCACATGGACATTCTCGGTGACAAAGTAGGAAGAGCCTGTTTTACGCGGCACAGCGGCAACCAATGACATTGACCTAAAACAACCTTGCCAACAGAGCCAACAGAGTTTTAGCACTGATAAAACATTCAATTAGTCTACACTAAGATGTTGAACTGGACAACTTCCAAAAGTAGCGCACATCAGATAGAGATGGAGAGGGTTCACATCCAAGGTAGTCAAAGTGTCATGGAATAAAAGAACTGGGACACACCACGGCACAAGTCCAGTAAATTAATGAGTAAAAGCATCGCACAATGGTTAGGAGGACACGAGTTTAAAAGTATAAACATATATTTTTTAATTTAGGATCATTCTCTTTGGGGCAAGGTAGCATATAATCTTTATGGTTGCCGTATGCACTGAGTAGCAGTGGGGAAAAAAAGGGGGAGGGGGGCAAAAATCAAATATTAGAAGAGGATTCTCTACGAAACTTAGACGACGTAAAATAAGGCAGAGATTTTCCCCCATAAGACATAAAAAGATAATTTTTATGAACCTATAATTTCTAGGATGTTTTTTTTTGGGTATTTCCGCACGAGGGTGATATTCATCATTATAACCCCTGCTTGTTTCCTACCTATAGACTGAGAGCTGTCGATCGTGTGAAATAACTTTTGCTCTTTAAAATACGAATGTAAATGACAGTGTCTCTGGTATTACATGTACATAATTTGATAAGCTTGTGATTTAATTTAGTACCGCGCGCATCGTATTAATTGTACGTACATGCACCTTCTTATGTATTGTGTATGTATAGTATGTATAGTGTAGGCCACGAACACAAGAGTAAAGACTAGGGAGGAAACCTACTGATCAAGGCTGACGAGCTTTGCTTACGATTCAAGAAAAACTATGGAGATACTGAGATATTGAACAGGAAAAAATGATGCGATCTTTATGAGAAATGTCACCCTAAATGAACTATGCAATATGGATGGAAACCCTTACTCCCAGAACTCCACGCTGGACTGTGTTCCGTTTTTTTTATCCTGCTCCGTTTCGTTCAGTATCGAGCCCGGCCCTATACAGCTGGGCGTGTTCCACGAGTTGTCGCAACGGCTCCATGGTAAAGTGCTCTGCATCGTCGAATACACGTAGTAGAACGTCCAGGCGATTATGATGTTGTAGTAGACGCACACAATACCGGAGATGATGACCATGCCGTAACCGATGCCTGAAAGAAATTATTGAAAAAAAAAATAGCGTGGCACGATTATTATTAGAGAATTAGCCAGATGGCAAGACAGCATTGTGTTAAACAGAGGAGCTCTCTAGCAAAGAAAAGCACAAAATAGAGGGAGGTGGATGTATATATAAGAGAGCTATGAGATCACTTTTAGGGAGAGAAGGGCAAGTGAGATAATTATAGAGAAAACACAATTATAGCAACACCGAGAAAAACAAATTTTAAAACTGTATTTGTGCATGTTGGTTCATCTATCGAAATGATAAATATTGTATCGAAAGTGTGACATTGCTTACGCGCGTAGGCTACTACAAAGTAATATTCACCAAATTGGCTGTTACCGGCTTGGAGACACTTCTAGGTAACTACTCGAAGTTTAATTAGCCTTTTCTCATCAGCTCGCACAAATGTTTCGCGGGTTGATACGCTCCTGTGCTAGCACCTTTTTGCATTGATCTAATGTTTTGAAATAAAAAATATCAACGTTTTTATCTATTGAAACTTTTGGAAATTTCGTAAAATCGGTTGCACGCAAGGAGATGCCTAAAGTTGTGCTGTGTGAAAAGGTTAAGAACAGAGGGGTCCGGAAGTGTTAAGCTAGATTCCGGATATTTCTCGGGCTCTCTTGATATAACCAAATACGCATAAAGATTTCTAGATCAGTGCTTTGTGTCTATAATAGCAGAGCGCTGTAGACTATTAGAAAATAATAATTATTGATTAATGGTTTTTGTAGAGAGAAGAATTTTTATACTTCTGATCGTGTTGCAACATCTTGCCACAGTGAGCGTAGTTATTTTGATGTTTTTGAGATCCATTATAGATCTAAATAAATGTCAAATACTGTTTAAGGTCTAGACGTTCTTAAATTGTATTCTTTCTTAACCCGCAGACAGGTTAAATTATTGCGTTTCTGCAAAGGATTTCTAATGATCCTTTTTTGTTATTGTTGACAAGATAGTGTATCCGAGTCAAACTATAATTATTCAACAATTGACCTACAGCAGGGACCCACATTACCGAATCAACGTATCACTGGGATAGACCTAATTTGTGATTACTTTTTAGATATAGATCTAGATTATTTAAACTGGAACTGGAACTTGGACACTTCCCTTTTGGACTGAACTGTAAATAGATCCATTTTTAGATGTAAATTCAATATTTTAATATTTGACATCAAGTCATAATCATCTCGAAAAGTTGGGTAAAATATGCCGTGATGCGGACGCGTTGCAGTTCACATGAGACGAGAGAAGTATATCAGAGACTAAACGAAGAACGAAAATATCTTCGGCAAATGGAGAAGGAAGAGAGAGATAGGAAAGAGCGGCAACAAGAGAAGGAGGCTGAGCGTCAAAGGATTCAGCGACAACTTAAGCGTGATCGCATTAAACGAGAAGAGGAGCGCCAATTCGAACGTGAGAAATTGAACTAAAATCGAGACAAAATCAAGTAGGGAGATTTATCTCAACAACATGCACAACTACGGCGAATTCCAAATTTCCCAAATTGATGTCTTTTGTGGACAAAAAAGATGACTTGGACAGTTGGCTCTTACATTCGAAACATTTGCAGGGAGTAGTGAGTGGCCAAGAGAGATGTGGCCTGCATATTATCTGCATTGTTGACTAGACAAGCACTGGACTGTTTCTGTAAATTGTCAACAGAGGAGCCTAAAGTTTATGAGAGCACAAGTTGGCATTGCAATAGCGGTACAACCTGACTGAAGATGGATATCGGATGATATTTCATCAGTGCAAACCGGAGGAAGGAGACAATCCTAGCATGTTTGTCGTTAGGCTCAAAACTTGTCTTGAGAGATATGTAAAGCTTTCGGATACAAAAGAAGAGTATAAAGATCTTCGAGATTTCTTTGTTAGAGAGAAGTTCATGGATACTTGTCCAGCAGATTTGCCAGTCTACTTAAGAAACAAAAAGCTGAAATCCTTGAATGAACTGTCAAAGGAAGCAGATGCATTTTTGAGAGAAATATGCAACTAAATGGTAAAAAAAAATTCAGAACAAGGCAGCTGCAAATATTCATTGTGATATCAGAGATCACGTTTGTGATGAGAAGGTACAGTTGGCGAGAGGACAGAGGGTTCCAGTAGTAACGAATTGTGGACTTCGTGGCGACGCAATGCCGGAAGACGAACTGAGGTTGCCTGTTGATGTGTTGAGAGATACTGGCTGTGATGGCGTAAGATCGTGTCTAGTTTTAAAAATCAACGATATAATGATGTTGTCTAAGAAAGCCTGGATCATTGTATGGACCCTTATCCGATCGGGAGAGTGAAAGCGCTGTGTATCCCTAAATCCATCTGTGATCTGGTAATCGAAAACGTCGAGGGTGCGAGGAACCCTGATGATGCAGATACTAGTGACCATTGGAGCAGCATCAACGCGTGCTCAAGCCATGAACGAAGGAAAGTCCAAGGCGTACTCTCGTCTGATTGTGCCAAAAAAATTCTTAGTGGTCAAGGCACGCAGTTCATGGATGAATGCATCAAAGAAGAAAACCGATCACGCAGCTGGCGACGACACCTTATCACCCGATGTGGAACGGATTAGTTGAGAAGTACAATGGGGCTTTGAAGAAAGCGTTAAGTATGCTGTGTGCGGATCAACCAAGGCAGTGGCATCGTTTCATCGACCCAGTTTTATTTGCTTATCCTGAGGTACCGCCAGAATCAACGAACTTTTCCCCTCTCGAGCTTCTTTATGGCCGACGTGTTAGAGGACCAATGTACATTCTGAGGCATCTTTGGATCAAAGACAACGAAGAGGAGGATGAATGTTCAAGTTACCAGTATGTTTTAGAACTGAGGGAGAGACTGGAGGCCCAGCAAGAATCCGATAAAGTTCAAGGGAAACAGAAGCGCTTGTATGATCGAGGAACCAAAATTAGAAAGTTTGAACCTGGCGACCAAAAGTTGGGTTTCATTGCGACAGAATACAAACAGCTTCTGATGCAGTGGAAATGATCTTATAAAAGGACATCAGTGGTTGAACGACTCTGAACGTGAATCTTCTCAAGCTCTGCATCAGCGTGGAGACAATACTCGACCAAGAAGTTTCAACAGAGGGCGATATTGCTAGCTTCACTGGAGTACCTTTGTTCGAGGAAAAAGCTGATGAGACTGAGTGCTAAGGTAATTTTGCCAAACTAAGAAATTTGGTGCAGAAAGAGAACTACCTGGCAGTACATCTTTGACCAAACATAGCATCGACTTAACAAGCGATGTGCCGGTGCGTCAACGACCATACAATGTCCCCTTTGCAATTTGGTAATCCCTTCGACAGGAGCTACAGACCATGGGAGATATGGGGTTTATAAAGAAAAGTAATTCCTCATATGCAGCATCTTTATTATCGCCAAGAAGGAAGACGGAAAAAATCGAATATGAATCGATTATCGGCGGCTTAGGAAGGTTACACTTTTTGACCCACACCCAGCAATACCACCAAAGACTTGTTTCAAGGTCTAGCAAGGGACAATGTTTTCAGCA
>RQTK01001072.1:0-12493 GCA_003991915.1 Elysia chlorotica
ACAGTCAGAAAATACTCATTTTTAAATTAGTTTTGTAATGCATTTTAAGGGTCTTCTGTATTTCCATGTTCCACCTCCAACACCTCTCTCTCTCTCTCTCTCTCTCTCTCTCTCTCTCTCTCTCTCTCTCTCTCTCTCTCCTCTCTTTCTCCCTACCTCTCTCTTCTCTCGCTTAATCACTCTATCTATTTCTCTCAATAGCTCTCTTTTTCCCTCCCCGCCCCTTCTCTACTCTCTCTAAACCTCTCTATTATTTTCTTTAAATCTTTCTCCCCCTCTCTTTCTTCCATGAGAGTGGAGTCGACTATTGATCGACTCTAAGTTAAAATGCACAAACATGAAGTAAGTTACGCCTCGTCTAAGCTTCTTATACTTATACTGTTACGACGAGACGTAAACTACGTCTTGCTTGTGCATTCTACTCTAGATCTACTAATGCGTGTACTATAGATCTACTCTCCATTACTTAAATGTTGAGATCGAGAAGCTAGTAAGACAAGGCCAAAATCATCATCATCAGCAGCAGCAGCAGTAGTAGTAGTAGTAGTAGTAGTAGTAGTAGTAGTAGTAGTAGTAGTAGTAGTAGTAGTAGTAGTAGTAGTAGTAGTAGTAGTAGTAGTAGTAGTAGTAGTAGTAGTAGTAGTAGCAATAGAAAGAAGATGAGGAGGAGGCCCATTAAAAGGAAGATAAGTAAATGTATGTTTAGGAATATGATTAGCAGTAGTAATAGTATGAGAAGAAGAAGTAGTAGTAGTAGTAGTAGTAGTAGTAGTAGTAGTAGTAGTAGTAGTAGTAGTAGTAGTAGTAGTAGTAGTAGTAGTAGTAGTAGTAGTAGTAGTAGTAGTAGTAGTAGTAGTAGTAGAAGTAGGAGGAGGAGGAAGAGGGGGAGGAGGAGGAGGAGGAAGAGGAGAAAAAATAGTAATTGTAGCAGCGGCGTCAGCATTATGAGTAGGCGTAACTCTCTGGGTGGTAAATTGTAGTAAATTCCAAAGCTCTTGGTAAAATCGATAAATAATGCAAGGCACCCCATCTGCTGTGTGTAATCTTTAATTGTGCATCATTTCAAAATATTAGATTTATTTGAAATAAATCAAGACGAAGACCTCTAGACCTCCGGGCAGCCGATGCCTTAGAACGGGCGGGTTGAACCAAGACCTGATAAATAAAGGAATGGCACGAGTTTAAAGTGGGTGCAAGTAACAAGTAACCTTACCTTTGGGTTTCGGCTGTTTTGATTGCATCTTTTATGTATTTCTTTTTCTTTTTTCTTTTTTTTTTCTAGTTAGCCTACGACTAGAATTTATAGACCTAGATTTCTTTATAGCTCACACCAATATATTAAAAAATTCAAGCCACTGAGAAAGTAGCCAGATTAAAAGCTGGATCTAAATAAGTTGACTCTAGATCTATAGGCCAATGTGTGTTGATTCTCAGTAGCCACTTGAATCGTTTCCATTTTTCTCTAGATCTACATTCTAGATCTATACCCAGATCGACATAAGTACATTAACACAGCACTCTGTGGATAAATCTAACTGGAGAACACACTGCTTGAAGATGTAGTATTAGATGTGAGGCACACAATAGGCTGGTCCATGCTCCAGTCTGCATTATGACCATAATAGTTAACACTAGGCCTATGCGACATTGTTATTGGCTGGGCCAGCTTGGAGGCCAAGTCGCCTGTTGACTGTGTCTGCGGTGTGCTGTGACTCGCTGTTTTCATTGGGCAAGCAACGTTAATGTGGTCACATGACAAGCGTGGTGCAAACGAATGTGTATGAACTAAGCGGTGATTGGGCAACAGCAGCTGAAGTCTGCAGTCGAGATTTGCATAATCACCAAGCTTATGCATAGGACGAGGAGCTAACCTACCTTTACTTAGACCAGCTGCGTTTCGGACTAGGCTACAGTCCGAGCGGGAGGGACCACGACTTTGCGAATCTTTTCTCATCCTTGTGTAGGCTGCGTACCCTGCTGTTATAGCACACGAGGTGCACAAGAAATCAATATGGCCTACTCTAGTGATCGAACCGAACAGTTGACAATAGCGAAACTGGAGCTATACAACGATCGGTCGTGAGCCTGATTACACACCAGAACGGTGTTTCGCGCACATGTAATCATGAATAGCCTACCATATACATCAACATGCATGTAATTGTGTTTACCTGGTTCACATATGTTTTTGTTTTTGTTGTTGTTGTTGTTGTTGATTTCCTTTTTTTTTCGGGGGGGGGGGGGGGGGGGGGTTACGAGATCAGATCAAAATGGAGAGGTTTTAGACCAAATTCATTGGTTTGGAATAAAACTAAATCTATTCTAGTCCCAACCGGTGTTGCAGATTCGCGAGTAAGTTGACAGACGGTTACTTAGCAGGCAGGTGGGTCTACATATAGGGCTTAATTTTTAAAAAATGACAAAAAAAAAAAAAAAACACAATGCGACAGCCAATTAAAATGTATTTCAAACAGCGATTGCTTGACCATCCACAGATATCCATGTTCAACTCTCAGCTTGTGTGTAACATTTCCTGATTGTATGATTTGCCGCACGCGAAGTGAACAAAGCAGATAATAAAAACCGTTATCCTTAACAATCGCAAGTGTCTACCTATCACTAGTATCAGACCAAGTTCGTTGGTTACAGGACGCATTCACACATACACTCACACACAATTAGCATCGAATAGACTTTATTGGGAAAACCAAATTGTAACAATGACAATTAAAATATATACAACCTAGTTTATAAACTACAAGTACAAAGATGAGAGACGTCAACTGGTGTGCAGACATGTGAATTCTTGTATCTCCCAGCGCGGGTGTTGTGTGACGCAAGTCTCCTACTGGTGCCTGATGAAAGTCCATGGCGGGACAAGAGGGGCTGTCTCTTGTCTCTCAGTAGGCGTTTCATCTTTTAAGAACATTGTTTGAAATAAAGTCCGCCGACAGATGGTAACTGGGTATTTGTTATCTGTCAGTAGTTGTTTTTAAAAAGGAGTGTTTCCAATATAGATCCAGTTCACCGACAGATGGTAAATAAGTATTTGTTATCTGTCAGTAGTTGTTTTTAAAAAGGAGTGTTTCCAATATAGATCCAGTTCACCGACAGATGGTAAATAAGTATTTGTTATCTGACAGTAGTTGTTTTTTAAAAGGAGTGTTTCCAACAAGTATAGGCCCCAGTTCACCGACAGATGGTAAATAAGTTTTTGTTATGTTTCCAGCCTTTTTCACAATCCTATCCAAGTGATTTTGGTCAATTTGTGTAATATTTCCACCCCAGTACACCAGTACAGTTCGGCACATTTTGGAGTGTGGCATTGTAAACTATGTTGATTGGGTTATATTTTTAATTTTCCAAGATTTTAGTTTTCTTTAAAAAAATTAAAAAAAAAAACTCTTTAATTCCCTTTCTTGTAAGTACAATTCACATGGTCGTCCTTGGATATTTTTTTGTAAATAGTTGTTCCCAGGTGCTTATACGCAGACACTTTTTCTACCGAGACAGGAGACAAAAACGACATCCTTGTGGAGCACTTGTACTTAGAATTATTATTGAGGAAAGGGTATCAACAATCTGCACAAACTGGGGACTTGTGGAGAGAAAGTTAAAAACCCACCTTTGGAGATAAACACTGACATTCCTTTTGGAAAGTTTGTCAATCATGAGTGGAGGTTGTAAGCTGTTAGAAGCAGGCGAGAACTCGACAAACAAAAGTCTAGCATAACTTGAGCAAGGCACCCCATCTGCTGTGTGTAATCTTTAATTAATGCATCATTTCAAAATAGATTTATTTGAAATAAATCAAGACGAAGACCTCTAGACCTCCGGGCAGCCGATGCCTTAGAACGGGCGGGTTGAATCAAGACCTGATAAATAAAGGAATGGCACGAGTTTAAAGTGGGTTCAAGTAACAAGCAACCTTACCTTTGGGTTTCGGCTGTTTTTATTGCATCTTTTATGTATTTCTTTTTCTTTTTTCTTTTTTTTTTCTAGTTAGCCTACGACTAGAATTTATAGACCTAGATTTCTTTATAGCTCACACCATTATATTAAAAAATTCAAGCCACTGAGAAAGTAATAATAATAATAATAATAATAATAATAATAATAATAATAATAATAATGATAATAGTAATAAAAATAATAATGATGATGATGATGTGTCTGTGTAAATATAACTGCTAGTAAAACTTACCTGTTCGATGAACAGGGCATTGACTAGTAATAATAATAATGAAAATGATAATTAATAATAATAATTTTTTTAACCGTTTTAAACCAATAGGGATAATACCTGCAAAGTGATAGAACTCGATGAAAAAGTAAAACAAAATTTACATTATACCTAAAATACAGAAATATTCCTTTCCACGCAACCTTTCTCTTGTGTGAGAAGAAGGAAAGCTCTTTTTCAGTTTGACGTCTTATTAGTAGGGTATGTCATGTAATTCTAATGAAAGAGAGATAAAAGCGATAGAGAGAGGAAAAGGGAGAGAGATAAAGGGGATAGAGGGAGAGGGATAGAGGAGATGGACAAAAGAGAGAGGGAGAGAGAGAGGGGATAGAGAGGGAGAAGGAAAGATATAATAGGGATAGACATAGGCGGAGAGAAATAGGGGGGATAGACAGAGAGTGCAGAGAGAGGGAGAGAGGGGGGGGTGGAGAGAGAAAACGAAAGATAGAGGGGATAGAGAGAGAAGGAGAAAGAAAGAGGGGATAGATAGGGGGGTAGGAAGAGAAGAAGAGAGATAGAGGGGATAGAAATTGAGAGGAAGAGAGGAGGATAAAGAGGAGGAGGAAAAGGGAGAGACATAACGGGGATATACAGAGACGGAGAGAAATAGAGGGGATAGTGAGAGAGGAATAGAAACAAAGGGAAAGGGAGAGGGAGAGAGATAGAGGGTATAGAAAGAGGGAGAAGTAAAGAGAAAGAGGGGATATATAGATGGAAAGATAGATGGGCAGAGAGAGGGAGAGAAATAGAGGGAAAGGGAGAGAAAGGGAGATAGAGGGTATAGAGAGGGGGAGAAGTAAAGAGAAAGAGGGAATATATAGATGGAAAGATAGATGGGGTAGAGAGAGGGGGAGAGATAGAATGAATCGAGATAGAGGAAGAGATATAAAGGTGATAGAATGAGAGGGAGAGACATAAAGGGATAGAGAGAGAGGAATAGAGATAGAGGGCATAGAGAGTGAGAGACATGAAGGGGGTAGAGAGAGGGGGGGGATAAAGAAATAGGGAGAGAAAGAGGGGGTAGAGAGAGGGGGGGATAAAGAAATAGGGAGAGAGAAAGAGGCGACAGGGAATAGAGAAAAGAAAAGGAACAGGCGAAATAGAGAAGAGGAGAGCGATTAAGGGGATATAAAGAGGGATAGGGAGAGAAAAGATGGGAACATATTGGAGAAAAAGAGAGTTACAGGGAGAGAGATAGAGGGGATAGAAAGAGAGGGGCAGAAATAGAAGCGAAATAGAGAGATATGGAGAGGAAGAGAGATGGGATGGAAAGAAAAGATGAGAGTGATTGAGGGGATTGACAGAAGGGATAGAGGTAATAGCGAGAGGGGAAAATGATATAAAAGATAGAGAGAGATAGCGGGGTGAGATCGAGGGGATAGAGAGAGGGGGAGAGGGAGAGATAAAGGGGATAGAGATAGAGGGAGAGAGATAAAGGGGATATAGTAAGAAGGGAAGAGAAAGAGAGGGTAAAGGGGATAAGAAAAGGAGAGAGATAGAGGGTGTAGAGAAAGGGAGAGAGAGAGAGAGAGAGAGAGAGAGAGAGAGAGAGAGAGAGAGAGAGAGAGAGAGAGAGAGAGAGAGAGAGAGAGAGAGAGAGAGAGAAAGAAAGAAGGAATATAAAGAGGGAGAGAAATAGATGTGGCAGCGAGGGAGGGATAGGGTTGAAGGGCATAAAGAGAGAAGGAGAGGAATAGAGGGGATAGAAAGAGAAGGAGGGAGATAGAGGCAATATAGAGATAGGGAAAAGAGATATAGCTGGGATGGAGAGAGAAATAGGGAGAGATTGACAAAGAAGGAGGGGGAAATAGAGGGGATACAGAGGGAGAGGGAGAGGGAGAGATGGTGGGGATTTAAAGAGGAAGAGAGGTGGAGATAGAAAGAGGGATAGGGGTAATATAGAAAGAGAGAGGGAACGGGATAAAGGGGATAAAGGGATAGAGGGGAAAGAGAGAGAGAGGGAGAGGTAGAGGGGATAGAGAGAGGTAGACACAGAGGGAGTAGAGTGGGATTAAGGGATTAAGATGGACTGAAAGATGAAAGAGAGCAAAGGAGAAAGTGGAGTTAGAGAGAGAGGATAGAATAAAAGGGAGAGAGAAAGAGGGAATAGAGAGAGATAAAGGGAATGGGTAGAGAAGGAGAGAGATATAGGGGATAGAGAGAGAAGGAGAAGGATAAAGAGGGTAGAGACAAGGTGAAATTCTTACGTGACACACCTCCCATGATCGCCACGTCACAAACCTCCCACGATCCTTATGTCACAAACCTCCCATGATCCTTATGTCACAAACCTCCCACGACCCCCACATCAAACATCTCTTCTTGTGCTAGATCCACATCTATGTGTCTAGTTCAATCTTTCTACGATCTCTCCTTGTGGGTGTCTAGTTCAATCTTTCTACGGTCTCTTCTTGTGCTAGATCCACATCTATGTGTCTAGTTCAATCTTTCTACGATCTCTCCTTGTGGGTGTCTAGTTCAATCTTTCTAGGTCTCTTCTTGTGCTAGATCCACATCTATGTGTGTAGTTCAATCTTTCTACGGTCTCTTCTTGTGCTAGATCCACATCTATGTGTCTAGTTCAATCTTTCTACGGTCTCTTCTTGTGCTAGATCCACATCTATGTGTCTAGTTCAATCTTTCTACGGTCCCTTCTTGTGCTAGGTGCACATCTATGGGTCTAGTTCAATCTTTCTACGGTCTCTTCTTGTGCTAGATCCAGACTTATATCTCTCTCTACACGTTCGCCGAATAGAGCGGCAAATTTTTAGGCTCGATGTTGTAAGTCTGTCCTGATCTTTGACAGTCAACCTGCACGCCATCCACACAACATGGCGCAACTGGTTAATCTCTGCTAAGTCATGAACTAGCAGGACTTTTGAAATGAGATATGTTCACTACATTCAACGTTACGGTTCTGAATTTAGTAACGCGGATGTTAACCATTGATCGTTCATTTGCTCCAGAGATCACGCTCATTTCATTGCCTGTGATAGGCAAAAAAAGCAACAAAAAAGCGGGGGAAAAGCACATACAAAACCCCCACAAAAAAATCACACACATTCAGAAATAAAACCAACAACAAACAAACCAAACAACAAAAACAGAAAAAAAATACACAAGCACACACACACACACAAGTATAAAATACACCAACTTTCAAAACTTTTTAAAACCATGCGAGATTGTGACCCTAGTCAATATGCGAGATCTAGATCTGGATGACAATCTCTACACAAGTGGAACTTGTAATTAGCTGCCAGTTTGGTTGGAAGTTGTGTAAGCCTGGGCTGTATCCGGGTCCTGGGTCCTAGTCCTGGGTCCTACCCGTGGTCCTACCAGCGGGCCTCGCCGGCCTCAACACCGCGCAACATCCACACAAAAGGAACATGATATATGGCTGCCTTTTCAAAAACTCTGCTCTTTTCAGAACGGTTCCGTCGTCTTTTGGCAGGGATATCTTAAATGGCGTCCTCTTTGAAAAGATCTTTTTTCACGTTCGACTGAGCACAAATCCACTTCTGGAGAATTTTTAAAGAAAAAAATATGGTTATTTAATTTTGTTGTATAAATAATTGAAAAAGTTAAGGAGGGAGCATAACAGCAGGGTGCAGAGCTGGCGTTGCATATAAAGTTTTTATTTGCGTCGGTAATTTGCTGGGATCTAGGTCAGCAGAGGGTAAGGTCCGCTCCTCTCTCTGCCCTGGTTGGCTTTTTTAGAGTACGGTGAATCAAGTAACGTGTGTGTGTGTGGGGGGGGGGGGGGGGTGGGTGGGGGGGGTGGTTTTAAGGCCAAAAATTTCTCTTTTTTTGTCTTTTAAGTAAAAAGGCAGCATTATATTTTTTGTTTGTTTGTTTGTTTGTTGTATAAAAGCAGAACTTAAGATTGTTTTGTTTTGTTTTGTTTTTATAATAAAAAGCAGCCCTATTGTTGTTCTTTTAAGTATAAAAAAAAGTAGCACTATATTTTTTTTAATCTAATTTTTGAAAAGAAAAAAGCAGCCCTATAGTTTTTGGGGTTTTTTTTTTTTTTTTTTTTTTAAAAAAAAATAGCCTTTTTTTTTTTTTTATTGCACATAAAATTGTCAGACGTTAGTCTTGGAGCCGTCCACAATATAGCCTATATAGTGCTGATGTTGGACGTTAAAGCAACTCAACAACAACTCTCAATCTATATATATATATATACCCCTCTCTCTATATCTATCTTTACATACGACTCTCTCTATATCTATCTATACATACCCCTCTCTCTATATCTATCTATACATACCCCTCTCTCTATATCTATCTATACATACCCCTCTCTCTATATCTATCTATACATACCCCTCTCTCTATATCTATCTATACATACCCCTCTCTCTATCTCTATCTGTACATACCACTCTGTCTCTGTATAGATAGAGATAGAGATAAGGGATATGTTAAGAGAAACAAATCCATTAAACGGTTCAAAGGGAAAAGAGCAGGGAAGAGGAAAGAAAGGGGGATAACAGCATTAATATTCGCCCAACCACATCACGCAAAGCGCCCAACGTCTCGTGACCTGCTTGCTATAAGCACACATCTGAGAATAAGAAACATGTGAGACCACCATCCAGATACCTACAAATGTACCTTCCAGGTGTGCAATGAGTCAGAATGAGGCACCAGGTAGAGCAGATATGATTGTAGACAGCATGCTGACATTGCCTTCCTTGATAGAGCAGATATGATTGTAGACAGAATGCTGACATTGCCTTCCTTGATAGAGCAGATATGATTGTAGACAGAATGCTGACATTGCCTTCCTTGATAGAGCAGATATGATTGTAGACAGAATGCTGACATTGCCTTCCTTGATAGAGCAGATATGATTGTGGAACAGCATGCTGACATTGCCTTCATGACAGAGTCCTTGATAGAGCAGATATGATTGTAGACAGAATGCTGACATTGCCTTCAAGTTTCTTTTGACACATTTAAAATGGTAACCGAAAAAGAAGTGAAAGAGTTGATAATGTCCTCTTCTCCTAAATCATGTGATCTAGATCCTATACCAACATCCTTGTTTATGAGACATTTTGATATTTTGTGTGATTGTGTGACTCAAATTATAAATAACTCTCTAGCCTCAG
Organism: Elysia chlorotica; assembly: GCA_003991915.1. NCBI lineage: Eukaryota > Metazoa > Mollusca > Gastropoda > Plakobranchidae > Elysia > Elysia chlorotica. The sequence goes on from RQTK01001072.1 coordinate 9,364, forward strand.
GCGTTGTATCAAAACATTTTAAACATGCCATTGTCAAACCATTGTTAAAAAAGACATCTCTCTGCCCTGATTATTGGAAAAACCATAGGCCTGTCTCAAACCTTCCATTCATATCAAAGATTCTACAGAAAGTTGCTTAAAACAGGTTGTAAGACATTTGACTAAGAGCGACCTTTTCGATACTAGCCAATCTTCTTATAGAAAAAAGAACAACACTGAGACAGCTATGTTGAAAATAGATGATGATCTTATTACTGCACCATCGCCCACAACATCATTGTAGACAGACGGTTGTACAGGAACTGTTCTGAGGTGGTTTGGTTCGTACCTTAGTGCGCACACAGGCTGTTTTATGTTAATGGTAAAACATCTGCTTGTTTTGACTTGAAATTCGGTGTTCCTCAGGGATCTGTGCTGGGTCCTCTACTATTCACATTATACACAAAATATCAACATTAAGTATGCGGATGATACCCAGCTTTATAAATCAGTTTTACCATCAGATTTCCCTGGTCTTTTTTTTTTTGATGTTTGTATTAAGGAAGTAGGAATCTTGATGATTGCAATCAAACTTCAGCTGGACAGTGATAAAACAGGGTGTTTACTGTTTGATGTCAGAAATCAACTGAAAGTTAATGTAATAAAACATTTAAATGTTGGACATGATGTAGTGAAGTTAAAGGCTTCAATCTAAAAGCTAAAAATCTTGGTGTGATTGTAGATCATCATCTAACGATGGAGCCTCACATTAGTCACCTTTGTAGGTTGATCTATCTTGAAATACGGAGAATACGCACAGTGACGAAATATGTGGACGAAACATCAAGAAAGACCCTTGCTTCAGCCTTCATTCCTTCACGATCGGACTACTGTAACTCTAGATAGTTGAATTTATCTATTCAGAGTCTGGACAGGTTGTAGAAATGCCGAAATGTTGCTGCTAGAATGGTAGCAGGAAAATTAAAGCGGCACCATGTAACGCTTCCCTAAGCATCTACATTGGTTGGCAGTGAAACCACGCATTGAGTATCAGACACCCATTCTCTGTTACAGATCTATTAACGGAAAAACCCGATGATACTTGCTAAATCTCCTCTATCCCTACTTACCATCACGGTTCCTTCGCTCGAGCAGAGAAAAAAACCTTCTTAAAATGTAAAAAAAAATTCTAGAACCAAGATATATCGTGAGAGAGATTTCAGTGCAGCTGCACCAACAATTTGGAATAGCTCCGAAGTAACGTTTAAAAAAACTGCTAAAACACATTTTATTCCAGCGCGTAGCTTCATTATGTATGCAAACCATGTTCTTGTATGAATGAATTCTTTTTGTTTGTAATGATATGACATGTATAAATTATCTATGTTCTATGTCGCTATGTTATGAGATGAAATTTTCATGAGTATGTATAGATGGAGATAGAGAGGGAGGGGTAAGTTTGAATAGAAAATAAACGAGGAGGTATGTATGCGCATATATATATATATATATATATATAAATATAAAGATAGAGCGAGTAATATGAGTAATATGAGAGAAGTGTAAAGATAGAGATAGAGAGTGAATGTGTATAGATAGGGATACAGAGAAAGTGATATGTATAAATATAGATAGAGATAGGGAGAAATATGTATAGATAGAGATAGAGAGAATTATGTATAGATAGAGATAGAGAGAAATATGTATAGATAGAGATAGAGAGAATTATGTATAGATAAAGATAGAGAGAGGGGAGCATGTATAGATGAAGATAGAAAGGGAGTATGTATAGATGAAGATAGAAAGCGAGCATGTATAGATGAAGATAGAAAGGGGGGAGCATTATATGTATAGATGAAGATAGAGAGAGGCGAGCATGTATAGATGAAGATAGAAAGCGAGCATGTATAGATGAAGATAGAGAGAGGGGAGTATGTATAGATGAAGATAGAAAGCTAGTATGTATAGATAGAGATAGACATGGCCTCTTATCATCTAGTTACGCATTAGTAACAGTGTTGACGATCCAGTCCTCAGTGGTATTAAAAGAAAGAAAAAAACCCCACTAATTCTGATTATTCATGTTAATCAGTATCGTATCGCCCAATGTTATTTCTAAAAGAATTATACACTTACGTATCTCGATGAGCGAATGAACCGGGCGTTCACCTGCTTTGACTCACGGTCATCATGACGTCAGTTGTGATACATGCACAGCAGTGGCCTAAACACGCTCGAGTTGGGAACTTTTCAACCAGGTGGAAACATCTAAAATGAAGAAAAAAAGATCCCAGGGACTGCGCCGCTAACTTAGTCGGTAAGCATGAGTACCGGGATTCGAACCAGCCACCCCTGATGAGGGAGTCGGGAGTGGTGGTGGGGAGGGCTGCAGTCCTGTATAAATATTACCCAGTGCACTACAACGATTGTTTTCCTTGTTTTCATTCGTCAGCATTTATAGGAAGAGGTCGCAAGTTCCCAACAGTTACTTAAGATGATCAATCAATGATTGTCCGGAACAGTTACTTAAGATGATCAATCAATGATTGTCCGGAACAGTTACTTAAGATGATCAATCAATGATTGTCCGGAACAGTTACTTAAGATGATCAATCAATGATTGTCCGGAACAGTTACTTAAGATGATCAATCAATGATTGTCTGGAACAGTTACTTAAGATGATCAATCAATGATTGTCCAGAACAGTTACTTAAGATAATCAATCAATGATTGTCCGAACAGTTTCTTAAGATGATCAATCAATGATTGTCCAGAACAGTTACTTAAGATAATCAATCAATGATTGTCTGAACAGTTACTTAAGATGATCAATCAATGATTGTCCGAGCGCCTACCTGGCGCTTCAGGAATTCGGCCGACTGGAGCCCGTGCGGTCAGCCCAAGATGACCAGAGTCCGAGCAGAGCCCTCCAGAGGGACGCGGTCCGAGCGCCTGGGCGGTGATGGGTGTCCCTTCCAGAGTGGTGGTCGCCCTGGTGTTGGCGCGGGGGGTCAAAGGTTGACCTGGTGGGGAACCAACCTGCACTGACTGCAGCGGATAAGGCGTCAGGAGCGGGTGTGTGTGACGTCACTAAGTGGCTTGTACTGACCCCCCCCTCCCCCCCCCCCCCCCCCACCCCCACCCCCCCAC
>RQTK01001072.1:12774-31733 GCA_003991915.1 Elysia chlorotica
TCTATCTATCTATCTATCTATCTATCTATCTATCTATCTATCTATCTATCTATCTATCTATCTATCTATCTATCTATTTATCTATCTATCTATCTATCTATCTATCTATCTATCTATCTATCTATCTATCTATCTATCTATCTATCTATTTTTTTCTCTAACCCTCTCTTTCTTTACCTCTGTCTCTCTGTACATCAATGTTATGATTGGAGAAAAACAACGTCCAAGCAGGGAGGTACTAGCTGAGAGGTGGGATCACGACTAAAGATGGGAGGCTGCTTCAAGATTTGTTGGATTGTACAAACTTTCTAATACACTCTGTCGTAAGTTCTTTCAAAATCTGTGCACCATTTTGTTATGTTGTTTTTCTTGCCAAAAGTAAACCCTCCACAGTGACTGGTGTCAATATTTCATCAATGAAGATTTCCACCCTTGAGTCAACATGCAATGTCGGTTTTCTCTTCACATAACTGTCGAAGGTTTCGTTTCGCCGTCTTTGCAACATGAAGCTTTGCTCGAGTCGGCCGCTTGTGCTTTGCGGTGAACCCGGGGCATGGGTGCACCAACGTCAAACTCCAGGCGTAACGTGTGTGAATGGGGCGCCTGCCAGGCAGTGGACCGTGTGGAGGTAAACACGGCGGCCGGTGGGCTCCACTGCCCACATCTACTACTACACTGTGCGTCAGCTGACACGGTCCGAGACGTCTGCGGTATCGATGACCTTCCGTCACGCATTCCGGCTGCGGCGTGTTTATCTCCGTCTGGCCTGGTTACGTGTCGGTGCATCCACGGGTCAGGCCGCAAGCCCGTCACGGTCAGCCCGTCCGCCGGTCACTGGTCACAGCCGGACACGGGAACAAGGTGAGGTCGCACCCCGCGCACACCTGGCGCTGTCCGCTAGAGACTGGACAATGTGACGTGGTGTCTTCAAACAACATAACACCTGCGTTTTATCCAGGACCATAATACAGGAACAGAAAATATGAATACAACTCCTTCAAATTAACGAAAATAAAACAAAACACCTACAAAACATTATCAGAAACAAAACAAAAAGGCACACCAAGGAAATAGTTATATACACGAATAGCAAAGAAATGTTGAGGGCAAACAGAATGGGAATAAGGAATACCGCATTTTCAATACAACAACAACTCCACCAGCACCACTACCACCACCACCACCACCACCACCACCAACAACAACAACAACAACAACAACAACAACAACAACCACAACAACAACAAGAACACCGAGACAACACTACATTGGCGGCAGCAGTCCGACACCGACATTATGGTCACCGATGAGGTTGGGACGGCTTAATACTACAATCCTTGAGATGGGCAGCTACCGTCATATGAGGTGCCGTCGGCAGCTACCACGTGACACGTAGAGGTGCCTGTTCGAGTTGGTGAGCATGCGAGGTCTACAGCCTCAGGCGGGCACTGCTTAGTGTGTTGTTTATTTTAAAAGCCTGACATATTTACCTCCTGACACACTAATGCATCGTTAAGGAGGAGATGCCAAGACTCTTGCTTTTGGCACTCACATTATACTGACACGGACTTAACCAGTAGGACATAAGTAAGTTCGCCGCCATACGCCACACTACATACATTGATTATCTAACACTACATACATGGATTAAACAACACTACATACATGGATTATACAACACTACATACATGGATCATACAACACTACATACATGGATTATACAACACTACATACATGGATTATACAACACTACATACATGGATTATATAACACTACATACATGGATTATATAACACTACATACATGGATTATCTCACATTACATACATGGATTATCTCTAAACACTACATACATGGATTATCTAACACTACACACATGGATTATCTCATACTACATACATGGATTATCTAACACTACATACATGGATTATCTAACAATACATACATGTATTATATAGCACTACATACATGGAATTCCTAACACTACACACATGGATTATCTAACACTACATACATGGATAATATAACACTACATACATGGATTATCTAACACTACATACATGTATAGTCTCACCCTATATACAAATGGATTGCTTTACACTATGCACACAGATTATCTCACTCTTTGTACATGGCATATCTCAAATTAGATAGGCATACAGGTATTATTTCAAACTAACTAAATGAGGGTTTTATTTTAAGTGAAGTACATTATGAGCTCACACTAGGTACAGGTGTTTTAGTAACTTCTTCTTCGTTTGATATAATTAAGAAACCCTTCCTTACACCCCTACTGATGATTCAATCCTTTTTTACGCAACTTGATGGGGGGTATGAAATGTGAACTCTTTACCAATACCTAGGTAAAATTGAGTTTTAGTCACATGGTAGTTTCTGTGCCGACACTAACTTTGTATAATGGTTTAAAAATTGGGCGAGGGAGGGGGCGGGGGCAGATGCAAAGACAGTGGCAGTTAGACAGACACACTCACAGACTCACATAAAGGTTGAGAGTTTATTTGAGATGGGGTGAAATTAACAAGTAGTTATTAAAAAAAGAAAGATAATGTCATAAGACAACTTTGCATCTGAGCCATAGCTTACTATATTAACAGCCTCCTCATCGTGCAGACCATTTTAAAATGTGGAGGCGGTGATTACTTCTCTCTGTTGAAGCCGGCTAAAGTCCAGACCAGAAGCCAAAATTATTTTTTTCTAAAGACCAAACCTCTTTTACCACTTTCAAGTCCCATGAAATGTTTTTTTTTTTTTTTTAAATGTAATCATATTAATTCAACATTTTGAAAAAAATAATAAACATTTTTAAGTAAGATTACATGAATCTAGTTTACTTAGAAAAGTTTTACAAATATTTTGGAATTTAACTTGGAATGGTGCAAACAAGGCAAAGTTAAATAATTCCAAGATGGAAGCCTCCTTAGCTTTCGATTAGGATCAATTTTTTGAGGATTTATATCTTTTATTGACAGCAATGTTGTTTTTTGCTGAACCCAAAAGGTGAGAATATCTTATTTAGAACACTTTTTCCACTTAGATTTAGTGACTGCAATGTATGATACACAATCCTTAAAAATAATTACTAGATCTAGATTTCTAGACCTCTAGATTCTAGAAATCTAATCTAGATCTAAAATTCAGTCTAGATCTAGATTTCTAGACCTCTAGATTCTAGAAATCTAATCTAGATCTAAAATTCAGTCTAGATCTAAATCTAGTCTAGATCTACACTGTGGGAGTTAACGAGTGTTTACTTTGTAAACTCATAAGCCTACTGTAGTCTGTAGTCCAAGTCATAGATCTAGTAATACTGAAGTGTAGTGAACAGGGCATTGTAATATTGAGGAAGTCTTGGATCGTCCAATTATGTAGTGATATAGCCTATTAATTTCTCTTTTCCTATAATTCTTTTTAGATTATAAATGATAATTCAGCAACATGGTTGAATGAATGGTGAAGCTTGGCCTTTTTAGCAACATTTACAAAATTGTTGACTCTGCTCACTAAACAATCTAGAGTCTTAAACTATCGTCAAATCTGATCTACCAATACTGAGCAACATGGGAAGGAAATGCTGTGTCACTGGTTGCAATTCTAACTACAGTGCTATTAAACAAGATTACTGTCTATCGATTACCAAGGGATTTAGTAGAAAGAGAAAAATGGATGAAAGCATATGCAAGAGGACAATGTGGATGGGACAGTAAATTTTATTTCTAAAGTGATTGAATTTTGGAAGATAATGAATGTAAAATCTATTTTTGAAGCCAAAACGTTTTTGAGACCCTCTGCGTGAAGCCATTTATTCTCAAGATGATGCTCAATTAAACAGTATGAAGGAGTTTTCTGTCTTTGCATTAGATTTACGAGGAGAACAAGGAAAAAGAGTGAAGAAATTAACCTGTGATACCTCTCTAGCAATCCAGCATCTATACATGCAATGTTCAACAAATACTAGAAAAAGGTAATATATTTCATACAAAAGTATTGCTGCGATTACTTGTTGATATTGATGAGTTTTCTACAGACTCTGGTCATACTTGTCATAAATGTCAATTTTCAATGGGCAGAGGGTGTTTGTGGGTTGGTAGAAAAGTTGGAATATTCATTGAAAGATGAGATAAACACAGTTTAGTTTATATTGCTGGTTATGTGACACAGAAAGATGATGTTTGTGAAGAACGCGAGGACACATAGTTATTTTGAAAAGTTTGGAGAGTTTACTTCAAGTTTAGACAGAGGCGGTTTGAAGAAAGCTTATGATTCAACCTGTCAGTGGACAATTTTTCGCTTTTTCCTCCATCGTCAACCTCTAAGTGATACACTGCTCATGATCTCAGAAGCATTAAATGACTTTCATTACCATTGCTTCACATTGAGCAATATATTTTTCAACAATTTTTGTAAGATAACAAACCTGCCATCTGAGAAGGAGCCAAAACAAAAAATATTGAAGCTATCCTAGGTTAGAGCTATTTTTGTCTTAATTAAAATTCAATCTTATAGTCTTTTTCAATTGAACAATTCTTTTCCATAATTTGATCCCACTAATGTTATTTAATTTTTTGACAACCTTTCTTTGACAAAGTGCTTCATGCCTAATTGGACCGGAACGCTTATAAACAATATATGAAACAATAGTGTATTAAGGATAAAAAGCCTACTGTGTACTATTTATATATTTGTAAGGCTGCAATTTATTTCTTCATTCTTCTTTTATAATCCTAAATCATTTTGTATGCCTTTCAAGCATTTTTGTAATGTAAAACACAAATTTGTTAGGAAAATTGTAACCGCCTCCACATTATTTCTAATGACGCACGTTGAATAGGCCTGTTATTTTAAGTGCTGATCTGAGCAGTTGATCAGCCACGAACAACAATTATAGACTTGTTTAAGAGTGAATGTATGTTGGTCTGTTTTTCCCCTGAATCCACATGTACATAATATTGTGTTTGTGTTTGTTCTCTCTACAGTATTACTTTGTGTGTCTCAGATGATATCTTTCTGTCAGCGCCCCCACCCCGCCCCCCGTCGCTCCGGGTGAGTTTCCGATTCCCTATTTTTGATTGGTTGCGGGGTAAGATGGCCCCCGGCTATTTCTGATTGGTTGCGGGGTAAGATGGCCCCCGGTGTAGCTCTGGTAGATCTGGGCCGAGTGTCTCTCTCCGTGTCCAACATAAGCCTGGCTGTCACAGCGCCGCTGGTCTGGGCAGAGGCTCGGGCCGCACTAGCCCCAGGCCGGGTATGTTATTTCATCTGCTTAGGCCGGGACCCATTGTCCGAGAGGGATTAGCTCTAACTACCCTGCCAGAAAACTGGTCCGGCTCCAGGTGCCTGGCTAGGCCTGCACTGGTGTGTCCCACCAGCAACGACACGCCAGCTTCGGCCGCGGTAATCTCCCCTGGCAGAGCGCGAAGCCCTCTCAAGTACAACGTGACAGTAGCTCACAACTCTGCCTAGGCCCTATTCTCATAGCTTAAGAAGGAGCGTAAGTTTACTATTACCCTGTACTTACGGCCCCGTAGTCTCCTGGGTCTCAGGCTAGATTCCATAGGGAGTTCGAACGTGGCGCCCTCCGCTTCAGGGGCGGACACTGTATCTCCAGCGCAACCAGCCTCCACACCACATTGACGGTCAACCTGGTGACACGATAGGTCATTTTTTTCGTGATGTAATGTCCTTCTGTTATCTTCTGTAAAACGCACGTCACATATTCTGGGTGGTGGTCCAGGGTTTCACTGCAGACGAGTCGCCAGTCGGGACAAGTTAGTTATACCGCTCACCAGGACAAGTTAGTGTTGATCGCCCTAAACCGCTCACCAGCTTCATTTCTTTCCCTCCGACCTCTCGCTGTTGGTGAGATCGGGAGCCTAGTTTGCCTTACGACGGACCCCAGTGACTGTTTTGCCATTGCCACGTTTGCTAAATAGAGACATTCTAAATGTCGAGGCTGTGGAACAAGCGCGCTGTCTGGGGAAAATGTGACCAGTGAGGGCTCAAAAACTTAGACCAGTACAGAGGAAAATCTGACTAGTGGGGGCTCAAAAACTTAGACCATTACAGAGGAAAATCTAACCAGTGTTGGATCCAAAACTTAGATCATTACAGAGGAAAATCTAACCAGTGTTGGATCCAAAACTTAGATCATCATATAACCAGTGTGGGCTCAAAAACTTAGATCACTACAGAGGAAAATGTGACCAGTGAGGGCTCAAAAACTTAGATCATTACAGAGGAAAATCTGACCAGTGAGGGCTCAAAAACTTAGATCATTACAGAGGAAAATGTGACCAGTGAGGGCTCAAAAACTTAGATCATTACAGAGGAAAATCTGACCAGTGAGGGCTCAAAAACTTAGATCAGTACAGAGGAAAATCTGACCAGTGTTGGATCAAAAACTTAGATCATTACAGAGGAAGATCTGACCAGTGTTGGCATCTCGGTGGCAGCTGCGCAGGCACGCAGGTTCCAAGTGTCTCTAGAGATCCTCTCGCCATCTACTGTACACCTTATTATTATAAATGGACAGAAGGACATCCAGCCATAAACGGCATCGGATTACTACTATCGACTTGTGTAATTTTAACACGGCTAGGGCCAGCCTTGCATGCGACTTTGCAGTTACATCTATCAACAAGCAATCAACGCCGTCTCTAACATGAGCAACTGAACTGGTTGACTTATTCCTCTTGAGAGAGAGACTTTTGACATCGTGCCAGAATTCCCAGCCCGAATCTCAAAGAAAAGGCTGGAGTCACAGAAATCAGTCAACTAGAAGGAGGAGGAGAGGGGGTGGGGGTGACAATAGTAGTCATACAATGCCCGTGTTTCAACGTTACCTACACGAAGGGAATGATTTTCCAAGCTTCCCACATCAAAAGGGAGACAACAATTTTAGCCTCTAAAGGTGTGTAATCAAACCTTTCTTCTACTCAGGACAACTCGGGTAGGTGAAAACATGGGGCCGGTCTGGGTCCGAACAATGTCAGTCCAACTGGAGAAGGGTCGCCCGCGGCGTGTGTTGTGCCCAGCGCTTTGGTTATGGCCATCTCGCGGGCTCGGACAGTGGTCGAGGCAGGTCAGATCTGGCCCGCGGCCCCACAACTCTCGCCCATTATTCTCTGCCTGGGCTTGGAATGTTTTGTCGTCGGCTTAAGTTTGAGGCGCCGAGCTGCTCTGCAGTTCTTTTTCCTTCACTTTTCTTTAGCTCTGAATGTCCATAGGTGGTAAAAACTTGTGGTCGTTTCGCCTTTCACACAACTGCCTCAAAGACAGTATTGGCAAGGTTTTTTTTTACGAGCCTTAAGGTTTCAAGAAAAGGCTTTTAGCAAGATATCCCATTAATTCATGTTTTAATGAAAACATCTCCGTCTCTGTCACAGGAAAGGTAAACAACTTTGTACCTGTGCTGTCTGTTGGCCTCTATCTTTCTCTGTCTATCTATCTGTCTGTCTGTTTGTCTGTTTCCGTCTTCTCTCTCTCTCTCTCTCTCTCTCTCTCTCTCTCTCTCTCTCTCTCTCTCTCTCTCTCTCTTGTTCTTCTCTCTCTCTCTCTCTCTCTCTCTCTCTCTTTCTCTCTCTCTCTCTCTCTCTGCTCTCTCTCTCTCTCTCTCTCTCTCTCTCTCTCTCTCTCTCTCCTGTGGACGTATCCAATTTGTGCACTTGTAGATCGGTAACCACCAATGAAATTAGCACAATTCACTCTCGCCTGCTCCAAAGTCTCCAAGCTCCCTCCCTGCAGCGTCTTTTGCATGGTTTGGGTGGGGAGGGGAGTGTTACATTGTGACCCCCCTCCCTCCCCCCCCCCCCCCCCCCCCCCCTTTCNNTGGCTTNNTNTCGNNGCTCCCCCCAGTTTTCTTTGGAATGTTAACTTGACGATACTCGAAAAACTAAAAGGTGAAAAATAACCTAAGAGTGGTTTTCCAAAACTTGGTGATTCGATTTCTCGAAAAGTGAGATTGATGAGCTATCGTATACTCTGAAAACTCGAGAACCGACCTTATAAACAGATCCGGGTAGTCAAAACTAAGCAATCCTTTGATTCAGGGACTAGGAAAACTTTTCCAAAACTGTGTATCCTTACTGGCGAGGCTCTTTAAAATCTGCAGCTCATATTTCAGAGTAACAAAGAGAGATATGTACATAAACATCGATAGAGAGTAACCAAGAGAGAGTTTTACATAAACATCGATAGAGAGTAACCAAGAGAGAGTTTTACATAAACATCGATAGAGAGTAACCAAGAGAGAGTTTTATGTAAACATCGATAGAGAGTAACCAAGAGAGAGTTTTACATAAACATCGATAGAGAGTAACCAAGAGAGAGTTTTACATAAACATCGATAGAGAGTAACCAAGAGAAAGTTTTATGTAAACATCGATAGAGAGTAACCAAGAGAGAGTTTTATGTAAACATCGATAGAGAGTAACCAAGAGAAAGTTTTATGTAAACATCGATAGAGAGTAGGGCACAACCCAGTCCCTCTATTTGTCCTCCCCACATTTAATATAATTATATTTATGTTTTTTGCGACATTTACCGTTTTGCTGATGTTAACTACATTCTGCGTGTTTTGACAAGCTGAATGGGTGCTTCATCACACAACGGGTAGGAATTGGTTCCTAGGACACACACGATACAATCCAAAGTTATTTTCAAAGAAAGATTAGACAACTTTCAAAATCACACACACGACTGCAAGATATGAACGAGGTTGAGGGTGTATGAAGTGACAAAACCTTGAAGGTTTAGGGGATGTGTCGCAGCGAACTTTGTTTTTTTTTTTATCACTGGAAAAGTGGGGGAAGCCTGGGTGCTGGTTTGTAGGGGGGGGGGGGGGGGGGTGGGGGGGGGGGGGGGGGGGGGGGGGTACGGGAACCATGTGGACAGAAAGAGAAGGATAAACAGGTCGGCAAGACTAAGAGAGCGGGGCAAGAGACAGAAAGAATGAGTGGGAAACAAAGAAAGAAAGTGAGAAAAATCGAAATGAGAGAGGGCAAGAAAAGAAGAAAGAGTACGAGTGACAGAGAGAGAGAGAGAGAGAGAGAGAGAGAGAGAGAGAGAGAGAGAGAGAGAGAGAGAAAGAGAGAGAGAGAGAGAGAGAGAGAGAGAGAGAGAGAGAGAGAGAGAGAGAGAGAGAGAGAGAGAGAGAGAGAGAGAGAGAGAGAGAGAGAAAGAAATTGGAGTGCGCGTGTGTTAATGTCCATAATTATATTTAATGTTTTTTTTTGTTTTCAACCACACACACACACAAAAAAACACATCAAAAAACAAAACAAAAACAAAACTGTTTGTGCCGACTTTCTTAAAATGTACTGTGAAAGTAAATTTGGTAAGATGTGAGACAGCAAGGGGTGGGTGCTATAAGTATGTAGTGCTGACTGAAACCAATCCAGGCCAATTAACGAGGTGGTGAGATTGTTTTCCCCTTCAGTGAGACGAGTGTCCAGTTTTGTGGGATGCGCCTGGCCCGGTCTGTGATTGGACAGGCGGCAGGTACAATCACGTGACGAGGGCGGTCAGGGTGGATGCGCGTTTAGCTTGTAGCGCGAGCGGCTGGTTCGAAGTGAGATCGAAACCTTGCCACATTCATGCAATTGACACTGGGAAAGCTGTAGGAACCAATGTCAGGCCGGCCCGTTGTGCATGGCCAGGCAGTGCGCACTAGCAATGTGTTTACACCTGCAGTCGCCTACCGTGTCGGGTTGCTTCCAGCTAGCCCCGCGGCCCAAACCAACAGCTACTGGTTACAACACCCTTTGGGACTGTCCCGACCCCCCTCCCCCCCCCTCTCCTCTTGCCTTTTTTTTTCCTTCTACACCCACTCCAAGCTGTCCAAAGGTGTTCCGGACCTGTTTCTTGCAGCACACACACACCTTGCTTCATTGCGACCCTCTCGCTTTCCCCCTCTCAGTGTTGTGGGTTTCCCCGGTCACGCTCCGCCAATCAGCGTCCACGTCTGGGTGACTCAGGACTGCGCAGTCTCGGGCGAGCGCGCAGGGTTGACAACAACTTCTCTCTAGCGACTGGGGATGTGTGTCTGCGAAACAACTCGATCTCAGGGCTAGATCTACGCGTAGACATTGCTAGATCTACAACACACCTGGATTTGCGCAAAATGTTTAAACCTATTGGTATTCACGTTTCGAGAAAAACAAAACAAACCAGCCGTGTCACTTCAAGTTTTGGATATAATAATTTGACTCGCGATACTGATGTAAGTAACAGTTTAATAATAGAAGGTACACGCCTGTTTCCTAGTGGGTCAGACGTCTTTTTGCGTGTCTTGATTTCTGAAATCTCCTCAGTTAAAAAGTCTTAGTTTATAACATACCTTCATGTAATGTTACTTGTCAAACCCACTTATAGTTTCACCATGACTTTTTGATGTATTTAAAATCAAAAGTAGGCATATTGATCTGCAGTAGAGTTTATACCTCGGTACAGTTATGGTATATATTACATGTATCTTTGTAGAGGCGACGAAAAATTTGATAGAATTATAATCTGAACCAACCAGAACGCCAACCTTTTTAAGCTATCAAAACATAATTAGATCTAGTTGACAAACATGATTTGATTTTTTCCCAAAATAACTTGATTGACCAACAAGTTTCAATAATTGCGAACTATTCTAAAAACAGAATGCTGTGGATGTAGATCTAGATGGTGTTAATAATAATAATAATAATAATAATAATAATAATAATAATAATAATAATAATAATAATAATAACAATAATATAACAAATCAATATGAATTCATTAATCAAAAGCGTCGAAACATTGCAGTTCACACCTTTTTTTTAATGCACCCCTAGATCTAGTCTAGATCTAGTCCGTGGGTAAAACGTTGCGGTAGTTTACGGCTGTATATCTAACTCTATATCTTCAATCGTCACAAACCGTCCTAACTCTATATCTTCAAATCGTCACAAACCGTCCTAACTCTATATCTTTAATCGTCACAAACCGTCTTAACCTTAAAACTTATCTGGAACCTAACTTCGCCACAACATTTTTACAAACGACCCCCTATTTCTACTATTTTCAAACTGTTTAATCTAATCTTCATCTAAAATTGGAAGTCAATAACACATTAATTTTCATATCCTTTGGCATACATTAATGATAAGGGGTTTCAAATGATTTTCTTTGCTATTGATCTGTACTGAGAATGAGATTGCAAGATAGTAATTATTGAAGACCACGAGAGATTTGAGACACACACACACACACACACACATAATCTATACACTTTCGAAAAGACACCGGGGGAGAAAGAATGTGTTCCTAACATCTAGGAAATGTCTACGCAGGAAGATAGAAGGCAGAATGGGGGACTGCAAAGATCATAAGCAACATTTTGAAGCACGCACTAAAGTAGCTGAATGCTGGTGTGACTGGCCGAGCTGTGGGAGAAAATTGCATTGGTTGAGTTTGGTGAATAGAGGGCAATTTGATTCGCTTTAACGAGCGTTTGGCTGTGTGCACATTCACAGGGCCCGCTACAGAAGAATGTGGTGTGTAGATCTACACACTCGATCTATTATTGTATGGACAGCCCCGTAGGTTTTCTTTGGGCTCCTGTTTCTCTACTACCGGCCCAGCCAGTCGCAGCGGCCCCGCATAGATCGAGACCAGTCACCCGTGACACGGGCCCCAAGCCCTGCACGCCGAGACGGGGCTCTCACGGGGCTCTGACGGCGTCGCATTCACGCATTCAGTCGGGGGGAAACATCCGCAGGATCTAAATCTACAACACAAATAATAATAATTATGCTAGAAGTACCATAAAAAGCGCCACAAATGGAAACGGTTGCTGCAGTCGATACCTTGAATTACAAAATGGTGCTGGGGAAAAAAAAGACAAAACAAGTGTAGAAATTTGCGCCATACACAACCTCTTCTGCGCCGCACCTTAAACAATCACATTGGCCCCAGAGCCTAATGAAGAAGTAATTGGAACACATTCCACACATAAAGTACCTTAGTGATTGAAGATTCAATCACATTGTAAGTGTGCTGTTTGTGACGAAGCAATAACCATAACTAGGCAAAAGTTCCTGGTTTTATTTGGAGCTTCTGGTAAACTTAACTTTCACGGTCCGAGGTGAATACGCAACGTTAATATTTTGTTGTAACTTAACTTTCACGGTCCGTGGTGAATACGCAACATTAATATTTTGTTGTAACTTAACTTTCACGGTCCATGGTGAATACGCAAAATTAATATTTTGTTGTGACTTAACTTTCACGGGCCATGGTGAATACGCAAAATTAAAACTTTTTTTTTGTAACCTAACTTTCACGACGTCGGAACGAAATATAAATGTATTCGCAAAATATTTGTTTAAATAGTGTTGTGAAGCTGATATCCCCCCCTCTCCTCTTTCTTTCAAATTGTGCACGTGTTCCTCCACCCCAGACCTGCCCCTGTGGACACTTCTCCCGGTCTGAGCAGAACGGCCGGCAGCATGAGGAGGCAGGCCGGGAAACAAACTGGGAAGCCGGCGAAAAAGGCAGCGGCAGCGGCGGCGGGCGTGAGTTCACCCAAGCCGAACGGAACCAACAAGAGCAGCAAGGGGCGGCGCAGCGCCAAGAGCGCCTCGGCTGGCGGGACCGCTAGCGCGCCAAATGTCGCCAGTTCTGCCTCGCCAGCCAAGCGCGCACGACCCGCCCCAGAGAAGAACAATAACAACAAGAAGAAGGATAACAAGAAGAAGCCGGCGAAGGCGAGCAGTGGCCGCGAGAGCAGCGCTGCGTACGATGATCCAGCCCACGGCGACAAGATTCGCAGAACCGCCAGAGGAGCGTCAGATGAGACGGAGAGCGAGCAGCACCGCGCAGCCCTGGCCAAGTCCGAGTTCCTCCAGGCAGACACGTTTGTGCACGTCAAGTCTGAGATCCGGCAGGCCGAGTTCCTGGAGCGCCTCAAGCAGCAGCAGCAGCAGCAGCAACAACAACATCATCATCACCAACAGTTCCAGCAGCTGCGGCAACACGCACAGCGCGCCGACTACGACGGTGCTGAGGAGGCTGTAAATCATCTTAACCACCACAACCAGCAACAGGAGCTTCAGCTTCAGCAACAACAACAACAACAAGTGCTGTACCAGTACCCAGACCAAGAAGCAGCCTTGATGAAGCGGACCCAGGCGAGCGGCCATCAGGGCTCCACTCTCGCCCACAGCATAGCCAGCAGCTACCGCGCAGAGTCTTCCCCGGCTGAGAGACCCGGCTCCGTGCCACAGCCAGAGCAAAGCGGCTCTCCTCTACCTCGCCGCAACCACCAGCATCCCCAACAGCACCAGTACCCGCCCTTATCCCTTCCATCTCAACAACAGCAAGGGTACCAGCATTACCAGCAGCACGACGGCTTCTCACAAGACCACCACCACCATCACCAGCAGCAGCAGCAGCATCACAGCACAACAACAACAGCAACAACATCAGCAAGGCAGCCTGGAGCAGCAGCTTCACGCCCAGCAGACCCTCATGCACGCGGCCGCCCTGCAGAGCGACAACAAAGACTCGCCGCCGCCGCCGCTGCTCATGCCGGAGTCTCCGTACGCGGGCACGACCAGCCACGCGGCCATGATGCCCAGCTCCACAAGCAGCCAGCTCATCCACAGCGTGAACCACGAGGACGGCATCGTCTACACCCACCACGCGCCGCAAGATGAGCAGCACCAGCACCAACATCATCATCATCAACATCAACACCACCAGCAGCAGCACCTGCACGCGCCCAGCCAGCTGTTCTACGAGGGCGGCCAGGGGGACATCTCGGAGCTGCAGCCGCCCGTGGCCCACTCTAGAGGCGAGGCGAGCGGGCTGCAGGCGGGGCTAGTGAGCGGCCCGAGCCGACTGGACATGCAGGGTCTGGGCGGACAGAGTCCAGGTCTGGACTCGCAGCACATGGCGCAGCAGTTGGCCGAGCTGTCGCACTCCCAGCAGACCTTCACCATGCTGACCAACGTGAGCAGTTTGGCCGGGGACCCGTCGCCGGGACCAGGGGCCGCCAAGCGGGCAGGTGAGTCTCGCTGTTTTGTTTGTCTGTTCTTATGGTCAGCCCTAAATAGTTTGGACAACACAAAGGTCTGTCTGTGTCCACCAGGAAGTCTGCGTTTTAACAGTGATAGTTCTAGGAATTGTGGGTATGGACTCTCACCACATCACAGGCACCGATAGCAAACACCTGATTCTCGAAAATAATTATAGTAGATCTATCTATCTATCTATCTATCTATCTATCTATCTATCTATCTATCTATCTATCTATCTATCTATCTATCTATCTATCTATCTATCTATCTATCTATCTATCTATCTCTCTATCTCTCTATCTATCTACCTATCTATCTATCTATATCTTTTTACCGAACGATCGATTTTATGTATCGAATTCTTAATTTATACTTTACTCGTGCATCTGTATTAGTGATGAATTTTAGATCTCTATTTTCCGTAAAGCAAACACAAATTTAAAGAACAAACTAATTTCGTCGCTCGGGTTGTCTGTTTTGCCCAATGCCACACCGCACGCTACATGACTGTTGGATAAAGCGCAAGCTTTACACCGCACGCTACATGACTGTTGGATAAAGCACAAGCTTTACACCGCGCGCTACATGACTGTTGGATAAAGCGCAAGCTTTACACCGCGCGCTACATGACTGTTGGATAAAGCGCAAGCTTTACACCGCGCGCTACATGACTGTTGGATAAAGCGCAAGCTTTACACCGCGCGCTACATGACTGTTGGATAAAGCGCAAGCTTTACACCGCGCGCTACATGACTGTTGGATAAAGCGCAAGCTTTACACCGCGCGCTACATGACTGTTGGATAAAGCGCAAGCTTTACACCGCGCGCTACATGACTGTTGGATAAAGCACAAGCTTTACACTGCACGCTACATGAGCGTTGGATAAAGCGCAAGCTTTACACCGCGCGCTACATGACTGTTGGATAAAGCGCAAGCTTCCCCAAAACCGCTCAGTTCAGCGACCATTAATTAGGTTGGCGTGTGATCGATGCCAGGCGATAGCGGCCGAGTCCAGGCGGTGTGGGGACAATACTGCATTCTATCCCAGCCCCAGTGCCCTCAAAGCAAGCCTGTGCCATCTAGCGGTTTCACTTGCACCGAGTCAGATCACTGACCCAGATCTAGATTGGGGATGGCTGTAAACAATTAAACGCACACACGCACTCCAGTTCTTCAAAAATTAATCGCGGCGGCCCAAGATCCGAGCTAGGGCAGCGTCACACTCAACCTGGTTTGTTGTCGCATTGCCTGGAGTCGGTCAGGGGAACTCTGCCTCCACTGTGGTTTCGGCTGTGGCTTTCAGGGTATGAAAGGAATGGTATCGCACTTACGTTTATGTTTATGATGGAAAGAGAGCAGTAACGGACTTTGTATAAAAATGTATAAATAATTTTTTTTTTTTTTAAAGATTGCTAAATTATGCGAAGCGACACCCATTCTATTATTTCTGAAAAAATCCAGTATATTCTTTGTTATAATTGTGGATAAAGTATACATAATATTATAGTTTCTAGAAAACGGCAACTTCAGCGAGTCCACGTTTCGTCCCCCCCCCCCCCCCCCCTTTTTTCTTCACACATGCGTAGACTAATCTGTGAGAACCTTAGCAAGATGCATTCCACTGTTATCATAGAAGATAGAGCTATGACTAGGCCTTTAGAGTTCTCTCCGGTCTTTTTCGGTAAACTGTCCTCTTCGCAGGTCGTCGTGTCCTTTTCTCATGTTCTCTGCTCTTTCACGTCACATATACGCAGTATATCGAGCAGTGCAAAGTTTTGTAAAGAAAGATGGTACACTCGTGTGCTGGGGCAGGTACATAGGCGTGTACATACACAGGCAGGATTACAGGCAAGGTGCAAAAAGAGAAAGAGAGAGAGAGAGAGAGAGAGAGAGAAAGGTAGAGCTATGACTAGACCTTTCTCATGTTCTCTGCTCTTTTTCGGTAAACTGTCCTCTTCGCAGGTCGTCGTGTCCTTTTCTCATGTTCTCTGCTCTTTCACGTCACATATACGCAGTATATCGAGCAGTGCAAAGTTTTGTAAAGAAAGATGGTACACTCGTGTGCTGGGGCAGGTACATAGGCGTGTACATACACAGGCAGGATTACAGGCAAGGTGCAAAAAGAGAAAGAGAGAGAGAGAGAGAGAGAGAGAGAGAGAGAGAGAGAGAGAGAGAGAAGAGAGAGAGAGAGAGAGAGAGAGAGAGAGAGAGAGAGAGAGAGAGAGAGAGAGAGAGGCGTGAAAAAAGAGACAGAGAGAGAGAGAGAGAGGGATGGGAAAGGAGGGAGAGAGAAAAATAATGTATTGAACTAGTGAACTAATGATAGCAAATTTCGACAACAGAATAACCGTATGTAAATTTTTGCGTTGGCGCGTACACAAAAATCAATACGATTGCTAATTATAATAAAAAGAAATATGCAGAAATTTATAAATAATTTTTAGCCATTTAGAATCGTAATTTGCTTGATTACAATACTTCTAATAATCATATGCCATCTATTATAATAATGTGATAATAGCGAGTCGATGAAGACTGTGTTCGCCGTACATACAATAACACTGAGGTATGAGTGGCACGCCGAGGGCTCGGTCGCCGCATGAATACAACACGCCACGCTCTGCCTGCAGCGCAAGTTGCCTTAAACAATTCATGATCAGGATGGCAACAGGGCTGGTACACCCGGACAATATCAACAATGTGGAGAATAGAATCGTAATGGTTGGGCTCTGAGCAGTTTGATGGGAACATTTTAACACCAACCACTCCGCAACAATTTTGACTTCAGTGGCAAAAAACAACAACAAACAACAACAACAACAACAACAACAACAACAACAACAACAACAACAACAACAACAACAACAACAACAACAACAACAACAACAACAACAACAAAACAACAACAACAACAACAACAACAACAACAGCAACAAACAACAAACAAAAGAAACGGCGAGAAAACTTCAGGGAAACAGACCGGGCCTGGAGGGCGATCCTTGTGTGTTACCTCCCAGGTTGTAGGTCACGTGACCCCACTAACGACCAGCCCCAGAACTCTGCACACATGGACACTCTAGCGAACGTAAAGATAAGATTTTCATGGAAGTTGGCGCGAGGTTTTAACGACAGATAACTTCATTGTAAAAAAACCCGTTGAATTGGACTATCAAATGTTGAAGTTTTTGTGTAGAAAACGGTGAATTGGACAATCAAATGTAGAAGTTTTTGTGTAGAAAACGGTGAATTGGACAATCAAATGTAGAAGTTTTTGTGTAGAAAACGGTGAATTGTACAATCAAATGTAGAAGTTTTTGTGTAGAAAACGGCGAATTGGACTATCAAATGTTGAAGTTTTTGTGTAGAAAACGGTGAATTGGACAATCAAATGTTGAAGTTTTTGTGTAGAAAACGGCGAATTGGACTATCAAATGTTGAAGTTTTTGTGTCTGTAGAAAACGGCCAATTGCACAATCAAATGTTGAAGTTGTTGTGTAGAAAACGGCCAATTGCACAATCAAATGTGGAAGTTTTTGTGCATATTAAACGTGACCACACTAATGCTGTCACTGTGATAGAAACTTTGAAACACCTGGCTTTTTCAATAGCTAAGACATCCCATCCAAGCCTTAATGGATACAGAGCGCTAAAACACAGGACAGTGGTTCATTATGAATGAGGCTGATGGATCTTTAAAAAAAAAGATTTGTTCTTATACATTAAAGACATGAGATAGCGAGAGAGAGAGAGAGAGAGAGAGAGAGAGAGAGAGAGAGAGACAGAGAGAGAGAGAGAGAGAGAGACAGACAGACAGACAGACAGACAGACAGACAGAGACATAGAGACAATTTGGGGAAGGGTGAATAAACCAATTAAAACGGAAAGGGGGGGGGGGATCAGAATCCTCATCTGTGCTGCGCCGTCTATGGCTTCAAACAAAACATGTGTTGATTTGATACAGGCAATGCAGGCGGTGACAGCAGCCTATTATACACCGGCAGTGTCGCCTAAGTCCCGAAAAGAACTGCACCATTTGGACGGGCTGATCAAGCCTAGAATCAATCTTTCAACCTTTCAACCTTTCAACCTCTAACCAGAGAGAGGCTCTCGCTCAGAAGCTGTGACTCCCGCGATTGAAACGGGGAGAAGCAAAACGTTTCGCTCCATGGACTGTGATGGCTGTATCAGGGCCTGAAGAGAAAGCTTCATGGATGACTTCACACGGAGATTCATTAAGTGTTCGGCGACGGCAAATGCCGCGCAATGTCCCGCCAAGAAAAGGCTAAAACAAGCCCGTCTTCAAAGTGCAAAGCAGGCCTATCGCCGCAATAGAAAACCAAGGAACATTTAGAAGCCCTGGTTTCAAAACCCATGTAGACACGGTTTGAAGAATACAAAAAAAGAGCAAGAAAAGAAGAAAGGTTGAAATACGAACCGGCGAGAGGAACAAAACACTGGGATAGATGCGCAGATAACTCGGTGGTGGGAATTCAATGTGGAAACTGGTACGATGAAGCGGGCGATGATCCGCCCTAGGGAAAAATAAAAAACTCCGTCAGGGTAATTATACAGAATTGAGACAGTTTTCCAATCTAGCCCAGATCTATAGTTTAAACAACACTCGCCGCGTTTGTACCCGCAAAATTTCAAAAACTTAAAAATTGGAATGCGCCTACAGACCCCAACATATTAATGTCAGAAAAAAAGACGAGGACGCATTCTATCAATATTGAAAACGAATAGTATAACTTATATTGCTACTGCAACTGCGGCTCTATTGCTGCCGCTGGTACCACTACTACTACTACTACTACTACTACTACTACTACTACTACTACTACTACTACTACTACTACTACTACTACTACTACTACTACTACTACTACTACT